>PVJH01046630.1:0-11731 GCA_004026705.1 Nesogale talazaci | reverse complement strand
ACCCTGAGCCCTGGAGGCGAGGTGCCCTGCCAGCACCAGGATTCTGCACCCACTGACCTGTGACTTTGTGAGTCGGAAGAAGACTTTATAGACCGATTTTGGGCATATGGGCTAATATCGGACTTATGACTTTGAGCTGGACTAGGCTGGGATGCTTTCTCCATGTCCGATTCCTTTTGTATATAAACCCTTACCTTATATCGATATGCATGTCCTTGAATTTGCTCCTCTAGTCTACCCGGACTGACACATTGTTCCTTCCTCCTGCCTCTGTTAAGCATAAGTAAGTAGTTACTTATTCTAGGCAAATATTTAATTGTATTTTATTGACTGTACAAAGACATTCAACTATGTATCAAAAATTATGGATAAAATTTTAAAGAATGAAAATTTCAGAACACATAAATTGTCCTCATGTTGAACCTGTACACAGATCAAGAGGTAGTCATTTGAAAAGAACAATGGGATACAAATTTGCACCACAGTTATAACCTTATATCATATGCATTCAATCTATAGGCTGAACAAGTAATGCAAGAGACTGGACTTTATAAAGAAGAACATAAGTTCAGGTTTGGAGGAAGGCTCATAAATAATCTTGGACATGCTGTTTATATAATTTTACCTGCTGAGAGCAAAGAGCACTTGAAGTTCTTACTTATGAAGATCAAGGACTGCAGGTTTCAATATGGATTCTGCCTCAATATAAATAAAACAAAACTCACAATATGCAGAGATTATATAAAGATATTGACAAGGAATCGCATTTTTTTTGGCTTGGATCCATAATTAACACCCATGGAAGTGCTCAAAGGAAAGATTTTGCTTTGAATACCAAGGTGCACCTGAACCAGACCATGATCTTTTAAATAAGTGGATGTGCCTTTGAAAACTGGGCAATGAATAATAATGACTGAAGGAGAATTGGTACCTTGGGATTGTTGTGTTGGAGAAGAATACTAAACAGAGCACGGATTGCCAAAATAATGAACAAGTCAGACTGGAAGGGAATGAAGTCACAATATTCCTTAGGAGAAAGGCTAATGAGACTTCATCTCACCCATTTTAGGGAAGTTCCTGGAGAAAGACATCCTGTCTGGTAAAGTCGAAGGTCAGAGAAAAAAGAGAAAGGCCCTTAGTGAGATGGATTGACACAGTGACTGCAACAATGGACTGAGATGACGCAAGCCCTGGTGGTGTTTGATTCCATTTAACCTAGGCTTTCTGTGAGTAGAAGCAAGAAGTAACAACAGCAACAACAACAGCAACAGCAGCAACAACAAATACTTTACATAAGTGAAATCATAAAATATTTGTCCTTATTTGATGGACTGACTTCACTCAGTGTGATGTTTTCAAGGTTTGAGTTTGTGGCCAGTATGAAGGTTTCTTTTCCTTGATGGCTGAGTGAGATGCCCTTGTTTAGACTGCATGGCTGTTTATCCATTCATCTGTTGATGGACATTTAAGTTGTTCTACCTTTTGCTGTTGTGAACATTTGCAAGAACATTGACTTACAAGTATACTGCTTTCAAGTCTCTTGGGTTATACATAGGAGTGGGATTGCTGACATTTATTTATGTTAGCTGCACGAGTGGGCTTCATAAAATTCATGGAAAATGGAATTAAACAATCATTGAATTTTTGCGTAAACTCTTTGAAGCTCCTTTGGACTGTTCAGTATTTTGAGGTCCCTGCCAAACTTTTCTGTAACAGCTGTGATACTTTACATTTCTCTTAGGTGCTTGCTTTGATGTAAACTCCTGGGTCTAACCTCAGACTTATATAAACAGAATACTTTGGACTCTGCCTTCAGGTTTAAAGCCATTTATGTTATTATTGCTATTATTATTTTGGTGGCAAACTTAATAAAGCCTGCTGATTGTACATTAGGAAAGTGATGGTTAGTCTTGGACAGGGGCCGAGGTGATGACATGTTGTCTTAATTCTAAATACTGTTGGAGGGAAGATGTGGGTTGCTGTTATGGATTTGAGGTAACACTGCTCTTCTCACACAAATGACAAAGCTGATCAGTTTTGATGAGGATGACTTAAGGGTAGTTGTGGGTTCCTGGGTGGCCGTGGGAACCCTTCACTGAAGAGAAGGACAGACAGAGGCTCACAGACAAAACTGGCCCCCAAGGAGCATTGGGCAGAGAGTCTTAACCACATTGTATTTGATATCTGACTCAGGCATGGGGAGTGTTCTCAGGGTTGATCTTGAACAAAACCACACTGGGCTGGTTTGTAGGCTGTGAACTGTATCTGAACCACAGACACATTTATCTGCTGCTCTGTACAGCTCCTGGGCCTGCAGCTAGCCAGTCCTTCTGCTGCTGGGAGGAACAGGCCTGCAGTAAATCTGACTGCCAGCTGCAGGACATCACATGCTTTATCCTAGTGTTTGGAATAGAGAGTCATGCAATACTCACTTTTCATGTGTTTCATCTCATTTGATGGTATCCCACTGAATCTATACATTCAGTTTTCCTTCTTGGAACCAGGCCTCTGTCTATCATTCTACATGATCAGTATATCTATTTATTATATTGTTTCTGTTCCCAGCAGCAAAATCCCTAATAAAGGATATACTTGACAATGCACTTTCATTTTATTCCATTAAGGAATTGTTGTTGTTGGGTGTTTTTGAGTTAGTTCTGACTCATAACGACCCCTTGCACAATGGGACGAAGCAGTGCCAGTTCAGTGCCCCACTCAGAGTTGTTCTTATATCTGAGGCCATCCATGCAGCCACTGTGTCCATCTATCTTGTCTGAAGTCTTCTTCCCCCCTGGCCCCTGCTATATATTCACATGACACCTTAGAGAAGGAGATTAGATGTATTCCCAGTAGTTTTCCAGGTTCCTTTAGCGGGGTTAGTATGTGACCCTTCTCTATGACTTCTAAAAGCTGTTGTTTCTCTGGTACTACACTCAGGTTGTGTGGGTTGTGTCTCACTCGTCTAGGTTTTTGGTATGCCTGACTGCTTACCAAGGTCAATTATTTGTGGTGTCTCTGAGCACTTGAACACACCACCATCTTGCTCCCAGAGGGCCCAGAAGTTCTGCCCTGGTATCAGTCTGTGTGAAAATTTGCCTGCAGTTTTCATTATGGGTGATCTTATAATACACCATTAATTTTCTTTATTTGTGGGGGAGAGTGTGAATGCAGTCCCCCACTATCACAAATTATATAGTTGAGTTACCCACATTTGGGGAAATCGCAGGGGTCAGCACACCTGGAGTGCAAACATCATTAATTTTAAAGTCCATTTTCTACAGACTTTTTGATGCCTCTTCGTGTATGTGTGCATAGTATGTACATACATGATTTTATTTATTTCTCATCTTAATACTTATTTATGGCTCCCTTATGATAGAACCCTTAATTGCTCAGCTGATAAACCAAAGGTTGGTGGTTTGAAGGTGCCAGTGGTTCCATAAGAGAAAGAACTGATGATCTGCCCTCATACAGATGAAAGCCTAGAAAACCCGAAGGGACACTTCTACTCCAGCATCTGGAGCTTATATGAGCTGAGAATCAATTTGATGGTATCTGGCAACAATAATTCTTATTTATTATAAAGAAAGAACAAAACTCTTTCTTCAGCACACCAATAGTTTGCTTTTAAATCCATTGACATTGAATTGATTCCCACTTATAAAGACCCTATGTAGAATTGGGGGGACTGGAAGTCTTTCCTGGAGCAGACAGTCCCATCTTTCCTCCTTGGAGGGACTGGTAGATTTGAGCTGCTGATCTTTGAATTACTAATCCGTAGCCTAACCCACAGTGGCACCAGAACTCATGTTTTAGGCTTCTATATTCCTTAACATTGTAATATTAGTGTATTGTCTGCATTAAAACTCAAGCTGTCCTAAGAATTTTTTGCTAATTCATCCTCTCATTCATTAACTCAAAACAAACTCCCCCCGCCAAACCTTTTAATTTGCCCATGCTTGGTTTGACTTCACTGGAGCTTACTAAATGAACTCCCAAGACTGATATCACCATCAGTTATTTGCACTGATCATTCTCTTGGCAAAAATAAAGCAAAACTTTGTTTTTTTCATACAAAGAAGGAACTAGGCAAAGCAAATAGACCCTTATGACAAGGCTAACCTCTTGATAAGAATATATGTTCATATTTTAAAATAGCTGAGTATACCTAGAGATGAGAAGAGCCCAGTGAGTTAACCTTGCTGTCTCTCCATGTGAGATGGAGGACGAGCGATTCTAAGATCTGTTCTGAGGGCAGTTCTCAGGAGGAAACATCATGATCATGATTAGCGCTTGAGCAGAACTTTCTGTTTCTCAACCCTTTCTCACTTTAGCCTCACAGCAACTAAGCCTATGTGGCAGGCCAAGAACATGCCTTCCTACACAACAATTGATGTAAGCAATGCTAATATATTGTAGTAGAATGTTTCATGTTCTACTGCCCAAATTCCATTTGTTATATTATCTGATATATGATCGCACCATAAAATACAAAAAGTTCTGAATCCTGAATTACATCTAGTCCCATGGGATTCATATAAGGAGCTGCAAACTTGAACTGTGAATCAGAAACAAGTCAAAGTCAACAGATACTCAAAAGCAGAGGGAGAAAGATGTGAGAGACGCAGAAGATTGGAGAAAAGGAAAATGGAGCGACTTCATTCCTGCCTTGGTGCTCTCTCTAGGGGGAGATTTCAGAGCTCTCTCACCCATGGAATCAGACATGCCTGTGTGACTTTCTTTGGCAAACCAAGTGTGACCCAAAGGGATGAGTCATCTGATCATTTAACATCTATGTGCACTGTCATAGTTGATGGACAACATTGTCCATCAGCATCTGACAGCATCTCTCAGAGGCTCCAAGTCTCGTGGCAGAGTAGCAGGGATTTAGTGGGAGATGCCTGCCACACTGCCTCTTTTTTTTTGAAGTGGTTATATAATTTTAATTTAGTTTTTTTCAAGTATACATATTTAAATAAACCATACAAACTAAAGCAAAATCTTTCTCTTAGCCTAAAGAATCAATATTCCAGATTATATTTAAGTCATTTGTATATTTGTATGCATTTTTGTGCATATGACAGAGACATTTTTGGTACACATTTTTGCAAATTAGAAAGTAGAGCATTTTCATGTCTCTATTGATTATAATTTCTGAAAACTTGACTAACAGAAAATTTATGAACTACAATTATTTCACCATTGGGCATTTCCATGAAAAAATCACTATATAAATTAAAAATAGAATCATCCAAGTGCCAATTAGTGTCAATCTTATGGATAATTGTAATAAGAGGCATTATACAACATTCCTAACATCATCCAGGTACTCAAATGAAGAACCATACTTAATCCAATTCTTCTTACTCTAATCCCTGTGTTTTTTCTATAGTCCTGCAGATGGCCCCATTATTCCCTAGTTCTACTACAAATTACATTTTAAAATGATCCTTAATAATAAGCTATGAAAACATGTAGAGAAATTGGAGATATCAATTAGAAGAGATCCAATGTTTTAAAATCAAAATAAATACAGTGGTTGTCAAAAAAGATGAGAAAAAAACCTGCTTTTTCTTCTTTCATTTTCCCTTCCTTTCTTCCTCTTATTTTTCCTGTATTGCTCATTTCTATGTGTACAGAGCCACTGGGTCATGGAACGTTAGTAACATTTGGCCTCTTTTAGTGTTCCTGGATATTTATATCAGTGTCTGCCATTCTTGCATGCAGAAAGCTTTGCTGATGTAGGAAGGCATTCCTTTCTGTTGAGCCTGAACTTTGCCTCAGAACACCCATAAAGAGAGATCAGCAGACAATCACAACTTGTCGGTCAGATTGGCACATGAATTTGAACTTCTTGGCAGTCTGAGGTATAGGAGATCACCTATAGTTCTCACACTTCCTTTCTTTTCCTCCGACCTCAGGGTTCACCCCCCTTATGTGGTCCAAGACTGATGACCTCCTGATTTTACTTATTCAAACACGTGTGCTAATTCAGATATTGATGCAAGCATTTTGTTCTTACATAACTGAATTAAGCAAATTGTATAAGTAACCCATGCCTATTGAAATAAGTCAACCCTATAAATCAAATAATACAAAAACATATAAAGAAAGCAATACATTCTCTTTTTCTTTTTCCCTAAGGTCACCAGTGCTACCGATTTTATACATATTCTTCCATGCCATGTTCCATGTTCAGGCAAACATACAACTACATTAAACTAAAACAAACAATCAAACAGATGAACACACTTCCCTGAGGTCAATTCTGATTCAGAGTGATCCTATAGGCCAGTGCCGAGCAGCCCCTGGGGTGTCTGAGACTGTGGCTCTTTAAAGGAGGAGAAAGACGGGTATTTTTCCCGCTGAGGGCCTGCTGGTTTTGAATCGCTGACCTTTCAGATCACAGCTGAACACATAATCACTAAGCGACCAGGGCTCCTGTACGTGCATGCATATACAGCCCCTTTGTCCACTCCAAGAAGCTGCACAGTAATTGCCTGCATTTTTCATTTTAGAAAATGCAGATATATAAATTGAGT
The DNA here is from genome assembly GCA_004026705.1 of Nesogale talazaci. Lineage (NCBI taxonomy): Eukaryota > Metazoa > Chordata > Mammalia > Afrosoricida > Tenrecidae > Nesogale > Nesogale talazaci. The sequence continues at coordinate 5,189 of PVJH01046630.1, read as the reverse complement.
AGCTTGTGTGTCGCTCAGGTTAGGAAGTGAGAATTGAAAACCAAGTCATTTTACGTTGTTCTCCCTCTAGTCACATTACTTCTGTAATTACAACGTAGGCTACAACTGGATGGACAATCCTTGAGTAACCGTTTCCCTAGCAATGGACATGGAGGTGGTTTTCTTTCTTCCTTTTTCTTATTACTGTCACACATGGAAACAAATGGCACTAAAGCAAAACAGAAATGCTTACTGATACTCTTATTTTGGATGCAAAGAATTCCACAGCAATTACTTCCTCTGTTCACTTGGGAGAACCCTACTGACTCCGATTGTCTTCATCTTGGTTAGACAAGGGATCCTGCTTATCATAATTCCTAGTCCGATGACCAGCTCGGGATTCAGGCTTCATCAGAGCCCCACGGAATATCCACATATCTCTCCAATGCAGGGCAGAATGAGAATGCAGTTTAAATCAACCTAGTTTACATTTAGAAACAGGAACAAGTGAACTGTAAGGGATTATCTTCCCCTAGCTGTGCCATCTGCAATCACACTGCATCAATCTATGAAGTGAAGTGAAGTGTTTGTTTTGATTGTTCACTGATTAAGACTACACTCTAGTGCACACTCTTGACAGACATCTAGGCTAACTGCTCTTACTGCAAGAATTTGGGTCAGGATCATCCACCTTCTTCTCTTTCAACAATCTCCTTTTATTACAGTATTATGCAAAGAGACCTCCATTGGGTATCTACAATTGGTTGCTTCATCTCTGCTCATTAATATTACAGGGTCCCAGCCATTGCCAACGTTCGGCGATGTGGAATGCCCTCTGTCACTATTACTCACTATAAACACATTGGAAAAGCAGCTAGAGGGGACATTTTCTGAAAACATTAACAAATGATGTGAAAAGTGGACATAGCATTTATTATTCAAATTATGGAAGAGGATATTTGGGGTGAAGTGTCAGACAAAACACCAAAAGTCTTAGGAATGTTGGCTGTTAGATGCTTAGAAATGCTGTTGTTGTGAGTGCCGTCGAGTTGGTTTGAACTTGCAACAAACACTATATCGCCAGGCCCTGCACCAGCCTCGTAGTTACTGTTGCGCTGAACCCAGCAGTGCAGCCAGTGTGTTGAACTTTCGAGGGTGCTCCCAAGAGGCTTTCTCTTTCCTGATGGCATTGTACCTTTTCAAGCGTGATGCCCTTTTCCAGGCACTAGTCTCTCCCAATAACCTGTCCAAAGTAGGTGAACAGGTGTTTGGGTAAAAGCGTGAAAAGAAATGATTCAAGATCTCAAGAGGCATGCTTTAAAAATTTTAATCTAGAAGCACTGGAGGCTAGATAGTTATCAACAAATTGTTACAATCGATATTACCTTATGGAAATTGTGCAACAAAATGAATTTGATTAGTTTAAGATGAACTAGCCAGGGAGGCACAGAGAAGACAGCCCCACTGTAGATGGAGGGTTTTTGTGTTTGTGGCTGGGCCTGCATGATTGGGTAAGGCCCTGGAATGACTGGGTAAACAGATGGTCACTTTTAAGTTGATTCTTCCAGTACAATGTAGGCATTGATAACTCAGAGTCACTCCGTGTAAAGAAGTGCATTAAGATCTTCAAGGTCAGTGGTGGCATGTATAAGAAATGTGTCAGCAGAAAAGTGTCATATTATCTCTGTCCCTCCCTGGCAGTTCACCTGTTTCTCCCCTCAAGATCCAGCACGCTCCATTTCTGCTTGTGTTTGTCTTGAAGTAGAGCATGGGACCATTTAGTGAAGAAGCTTCACCTTTAAAGGACACATTCCTCAACAGATTCTGATTAGCAAAGGGTGAGGAATGTCACACATATTTTAACCAATTCATACTATTTTGAATACCATTATTTCCATCAGTGAGTGCCTTTTTCTACATCCATCCCAATTCTCCCACTCTACCACCCAATTCATCCATCAATTCTTACTCAAGTGATACCACAGGACCGAAGAGAGCAGCCCTGGAAAGTTTTCAAAGTTGTAAATAATCACAAAGGCAGACAAACTCCTGCAGTGTCTTCGAACTACCCACTCTTTGGTTAGTAGCTCATGGCTTAATCACTTGTGCCAGGAAGGCTCCTTATGGTGCTGAGTAGGACTCCACTAATTTCACTAAGGAGTCAGTGGTGCAGAGGTCGAAGTGCTAGATTGCTGACTAGCATGTCAGTTTGAACCAACCAGCTGCTTTGTCGGAGAAAGGTGGGCTCTCCGCTCTCTGAAGATTATAGCCTCAGAGACCCAGTGAGGCATTTAGACTCTCTTACAAGGTCCCTATGAGTCTGAACTGACTCCATGGCATTTGGGTTTGTTTTGATGGGAATTCCACTAGAAGGAGTGCTGGTGGTCCAACAGTTATGAGCTAAGTTATGATTGGCAGTTTGAACCTGCCAGCTGCTCCCTGGGAGTTCTCTGGGGGAAACTTGTGCTCACCTCCTTCCACAAAGCTTTACAATTTTGGAAACACTACAGGAAGTTCTACTCCATCGTGTGTGGAATTGCTATGAATGAGAATGAACTTGACAGTTCCTAAGAGCCACAAGTTCACTAAGGGAGTGCCTGGGTAGGACACATGTTTGGCTGACTGCTTAGCTGACTGCTGACTCAAAGCCTGGAGGTTGCAGCCACCCACAAGCACCTCAGCTGAAAGACTTGGTGATCTACGTCCACAAAATTAGCCAATAAAAACCACGATGAGCACACCTCCCCTCTGACACTCGTAAGGTTCATTACCATGAGGCTGAATCAATTCCATAGCGCTTTACTTTATTATTATTATTTTTTAATTTCACAAATGGAACTCCATTTCTGGTCTCCACTGGGGAAACTTACTGTTGCTAGAGTAAGCCTCCTCTAAACCACAGATTGTCTATGCAGAAAATGTTGGTGTGAGTCCTGGACCTTCTAAGTGTGGAGCAGCAAGACTCAGCTGCCCTTCATCTTATTTTCATCTTTCCCTATTCCTCAGAATTTGCCTTTAGTCGCATATTTCCATGTCAAGTCCAGCTCCTGCTCAAAATTCACTGGTCACAACAGTTGTCTCTTTTAAACATAGTGCATGAAGGCCAGGCCGAAAAACACTATCAAGAGGGCATTGCTTTGACTAAGTCGATCATGAATATCAAAGGGAGGGATTTGTGGAATTCAGCTGCCTTCCCTCAATATTTATGGTCCCTACTTCACTGCTCCCTGCAGTGACTTGGACTCATTGTGGCCCACAGGATGGAATAGAAATGTCCACGCAGATTTCTAAGGCTGTAACTCCACGTGGCACGATCAAGCCTCCTCTTTCTTTTGCAGAGCCGCTGGTGGTTTCAAATTGCTGACCTGGTGGTTAGTCACCCAAAGGGTAACTCACTACACCACGAGGGCTCCTTAACCTTCACACAGTCCTTGGTGAAAAAACAAAAACATGTGGCGAATGTTGCCTATCTTCCCACCTTTACTTGTAAATAGAATCCCCTCTCTCAGCAGGTTGTGTAATCTGTTCCAGGTGGCACCAACTCTCTCCTTCTGAATATGGAGATCTGTCTTTGGAGAAATCACAGGCTGGTGCTGATATCTGTATTGAATCCCGTTTCTATATTATTTTATGCTAGACTTTTCTTTCCACGTCCACTTTAATGGTAGGGTGATTTCTCATTACCAAGAAGTTCAGTATGGTGAGCCTTGGCAAAAGCAATCTATAGATACAGATAATTTCTTTTTCAGGAAGTTCAATTTTATTTGGTGATTTGGTGGGTACAAGTGAGGCAGCACAAGGCTACCGAGGGCCTTCATGAATGCAGGGCCCGCCACTTTTCCAAGGGACCACAGTTAGGGATGTATTTGACTCCACAGCCGTCTGGGATGAAGCGCTTCTCAGCCACCATGTCCTCAAACTCATTGACATTAAACTTGATGAAGCCCCACTTCTTGGAGACATGGATCTTCTGGCACCCAGGGAATTTGAACTTGTCCCTGTATAAGGCCTCAATCACATGCTCCTTGTTTTGAAGCTTGATGCGGATGGTAACATGATAACTTGGCCTATGTGAACTCTAGCTGCCATACCTTAAGGTTTCCCAAAAGCCCCTCATATCCCAGTTTGGAACCTAGTTTAGAGAGAGCAGAAATTAGCCACGCCTGAGGGATTGAAGAGCAGCCAAGTTTGTTTGTCTCCAAGGTCCCTTAGGGCAGCCTCTACAGGACAAGAGACTGTGGACACTACCCAGGAGGCTTGCTGTTTGCAGCCAGTGCACACTGGCCCCCACAAGGAGGATTGTCGGCTTCATTGGCTGCAGAATACAGATAATTATTCAACACCTGCTACCTGTTAAAGATGTATTTGGATTCCTTTGTGTCACTCTGATTAAAAAAGAGGCTCATTGGCTTGCTGCTATATTTTCCTTATTTTTTTCTTTTTGTACTTCCTTCTTTTGTTCCCTGATTGTGCTCATTTTGATAAAAAGGGAACAGTTTGGTCCATGGGCACTGTGCTGTTGTTGTTCACTGTCATGAGGGCAGTGCCCACCCATAGCAGCCTTATGTACAGCAGAACAGACCTCTTCCTGCCCTGGCACCATCAATGCACCACATGCTCCTAGATCCGAGCCTCTTGTCGTAGCTCCATTGTCACGCTATCTCCCTGCAGCTCTTCCTCTCCTTTACTGCGCCCCTACCTTAGTAAGCAAGGTGTCCTTCAGGGACTGGTCTCTCCTGACAACATGTCCCAAGTGGGTAAGACTAAGCCTCGCTATTCTTGCTTCTAAGGAGCACTCTGGCTTTACTTCTTCCTAGGCAGTTTGGTGTGCCTTTTCGCAGTCCGTGGCACTTTCAGTAGTCTTCTCTAGTACCACAATTCAAATGCATCGATTCTTCTTCAGTCTTCTTTAGTAAATGTCTCAAATTCACATGCATATGAAACAAGTGAAAATACCGTGACTTGGGGCAGGCACATCATACTCCTTAAAATAGCCTCCTTGCCTCCACCCTCCTGGTATTACCACTCCCATCACTAGTCTTGATGGATCATCTATCCTAAGTTTCCCATGTTTCCAACTTCACTGTACATCTCCTGGTCTAGCTGGATTTATGTGGTAGAATTGGGGTCATGATAGTGGGTGGGAGGCAGCATGGGAACTAGAGGAAGGTTGCATTTTTCATAGCTCCTACCCTGTATCTTAACTGACT
>PVJH01046629.1:0-11732 GCA_004026705.1 Nesogale talazaci | reverse complement strand
ATCAGTTTTTGAAATTGCCTTTGTCTTTATCCTGTTTAAGACTTGATACATATTTTACATGAAGTATAATTTAGACTTAGGCTCTCTTGCATCCCCTACAACATTATTAGGATATTCTATAACTCCAGTTACAGCAATTGGTCTCAAGGCCACAACTGTTACTCACCATCTCTCTCCTCCATCATTCAGTTATGAAGTCCCTTTGTTCTTGTTGTTCTTGTTGTTCTTGTTTGTTGTTGTTAGGTATCATGAGTCTTGTCTGTGACACATACCAACTCTGTGTGCAACAGAACAAAGCACTGCCTGGTCCGGCCCGATTGTGGTTATATTGGAGTCCATTGTTGCAGTCACTGTGTCAATCTCTTTGGGTCCTTCTACTCTCAACTAATACCTGCCTCTTGGTGTCTTTCCTTATAGTGTAAACCAAACCTTTGTTCTCAGGAGCTAAGTCCTTGGTCAGAGTACCTGGGAAGCTAAATTCTCAGCTATTATATAAAAGGTTGGGAGTTCAAAACCATCCAAAGGTGCCTCAGAAGAAAAACTTGGTTATCTGGTTGCAAAAGGTCACTGAAAACACTGCGCAATGTGCACTTAAGTTCTCCATAACTCTCAATTGCAACCGGAAAGACTTTGTTCATCATACCATTCTCAGGTATTGGGGATGGGGGGAGGCCCACATGTACTTTAACAGTTGCAATTAGACAAGAAAGCACCAAGAGACACCCAAGTGAGTCATTTGGGTACTAAGCATCTTGCTCCCTGCCTCCATTGAGTAAAAGCAAATTGACCTCTTCCTGGTAATCAAGGTCAAGCATTACTACCAAGAGGATTTCTCTTCCCATCTGCTGGTCTTTAAATAAATGACTGAAAATGAACTGGTAGCAATTTTGGAATGTAGTTTCATAAGATGAAATATACTCGATTGGGGGGGGGGGCAAGATGTCTAACTTTACAGATCTCATAGTTACAGAAATTGGAAGTAAACTTTTCTCAATAGGTCATTCATGGTAAGTGGGACCAATCCCACTGTGACACGTTGGTTCTCAGAATCATGCTTTCATCTGGAAATATAGCTTAATATCAAGGACTCTTGATACTGCATATATTTCACCTGAATGATTGTACTTTTTCTGTGCAGAGTCTTGCTCCAGAGCAAGAACTCCAGTTCTCATTTTCAAGGATCCAGAGTTTGATGGACTTGTATTTTTTGGCATGGTGTGGCATATGATGAAACTAGTGGATCCCAACCCATGTCCCACTTCAAGAACTCCTTCACTAAGATAGAGATCCCTGACTAAATTTTATGTTTTCATAAAACATAAAACAAAATTTTATGTTTTGATGTCTCATACCTTTGATTCTGTCAGGCATTCTTTTTTGTTTTTCCTTAATTTTAGAACAATTTCTTTTTTCTGTATTCATAGATATTCATGTGACTTTTGCCCATTTTGGCAAAAATATACACAACAAAATGTTCACCAATTCAACAACTTGTACATGTATAACTCAACGTCATTATTATGCTCTTTGTGCTGTTCAACTATTGTTATTCCTCTCCAACTTGATCCACCACCATTACAATGAAAGCTATGTGTAAGGCATTCTTTTAATTGCTAGACAGAAGTGACGACCATGTTCTTCAAGAAGAAAGGCAAACCCATGCACTGAATGAGCATCTAACCCTTTGAGATTTAACCTCAGACACAAGAGGAAAGGACTTCAATTAGGTTGGCTTGGCAGCAAATGCTCAGTTAGTCTCCTGGAGGAATATTACTATTTGGGATGCTTAGACTAGTGATCTCTTTTGCTGACAGAATAGATATTCAAAGAAAGCGGTTTCCAGGTCATAATTTGTAATTGGTATTCAGATTATTCACTCCTCACATCATCCCCTTACCTGCTACCGTAGCTACTCTATTCATTGTAGCAGTTCCACGGACATTGGCGTGGAAGTCTGTCTAATATCAACTGGGTAAATCACTTTGCATACTGTGTTATCAGTGCCTCTTTCACGATTTATGCAATGCAGTGGACTCTAGCATGTGACACAAAACCCCTGATACTTCTAGCCATGTCCCATATCTTCTTCATTCATATGCCACTACCTTAGCATCTAATCCTGACCTGTCATGCACACCTTGACTACTTCCTAGAAATTGGTATATATTCTTACCTTAAAATAAAGAGCTGCACCACTCACAGCTCAGACTATTAGAAAGCTTTTTTTTTGTCCCTCTTAATACCATGCTATTATCTATTTTAAGCTTGCATCTAGAAACAAAGATAACCAAGCTCTGTAAACTCAGCTTAAAATGTTTCCTTTTCCTTCAGCTGCCATGTGGAACTCCTCCCCAACAACATGGCCATACACATGAGTCGGGGGAGGAGCATGACTGAGCTATCAACTGATACAGAACACTGGTGCCCAGCCTCAGTTCCAGGCATGGCATCTACATCTTGTGACGACTGCTCCAAGCATCTTTCAACCTCATGATCTGGTGAGGAAGACAGAGCTCAGGACATAAAGCAAAGTTGTGGAGACATGATCAAGTCTACCATATAAGGAAGTTTTCCATCTCTATCAAGATCAGTAGCGCTTCAAGTGCTATTTATTAGAAGAGATATACAGTTCTCATTACATAATTACACGGCTTGTGTTTTAATTCTTCCATATGAACTTGCCAAAAAGCTAATACTGCAGCTTCTTCCATCTCTAAAACATAATGTCAGCCAGATCATATGGCCTAAATGGCAGGGTTACTCATTTCAGTAATCACCAAGTTAATCACTGTCTTGACTTTCTGCAGAATCTTTGCTTGCACTTGACACAGCCTCCCATAGGATGTAGATGGGAGAAACATTTCACATAATTTATGCTTTATTTATTGTGTTAACATTTATTCTCTCTTTCTGCTCAATTGAGCATAAACTCACAAAAATTCATGATTCACTTGGTTATTCCAATCACTTTTGATCATACCCAGCATATAATATTTGCTGAATACATATTCTTGAAAGATTAAATAAATGTATCAATTATTTAATCAAATTATTCTCTCTGAATTCAGAAGCATCACCAAATGACAGTTTTCTTCAAGTCTATTTAACTTTGTTTTTCATGATTCTCAAGTTATCCAGTGTATTAAGGAAAAAGAGATAGAAGAATTGGTGCTGAAATGGCAAACTTGGAATTATTGGAAGATAATATAATCATCTAAATAAATAATATGATCATCCAAAATAAAATAATCTACAAGTATTAAGATAAAAAAGAGAGTTCATCAAGACTTTCCCTATGGAAAAAAATATAATAGCAATTCATGTATAGATTTATAACTTCAAAAATCCTACATAATACTGCCATAAGTTGGAATCAACTAGAAGTGAATGGATTTGGTTATATGATAATTAAATTTTGCATATTATCAGCAGAAAATTAAAAAGTTAATTGAATTAGCATAAAAATATAAAAAACTTAGGAACAACGATAATGGAAACAAAATTATTGATGGGAAAAATTTACATTACTAAAAGATATTCATGAACTTCAAGTAGATGTGAACATTTGCCATATCTATTAAATAGCAGTTTTTCCTCGACTGACTTAATGCAATCCAAGAAATATCCCAAAATGTTTGTGCGGTGAGCATGTCTGTGAAGGTGTAACTTGACAAGCTGATATTTAAATTTATATAAAATCCAAAAGCTAATTATAGCCAAGACAGTCTTCAAGAACAAAGGAAGAGAACCATATGGTGTACCAGTAAACAATTTTAAAAGAAAGTTTAATTAATATAGTGTGGTACTGAAAGCGGAGTAAAAATAAATCGATAGTATAGAACAAATAGCCCAGCAAAATCATTCCACCACCTCTCACTCCCACTTAGGGACAAATTTTAGGTGACAGTGGCAGTGTCATTGCAAATGGACAGGGAATAAATAAAAGTTTTCAATATTTGTTTCTAGGACAATTATATGTTCACATAGAAAAATCCCTCTCTCTCTACAAACTATAAACATAAAGCATTTCAAGGTCTATTAAAATTCCATAAGCTAAAGACAAAATTTAAAGTTTAGGCTATCAAGCTATATCTATCTATGAATGTGACTCCTTTTTAGCCAACGGTTTTATAGCCATATAACTCACAGGTTATGCAAGTCAATAGTTCAATCATATTAAGAAGAGTTAGACGGCTGGCACCAAGTTTTAGAACTTTTTCTTCTTGTACTCATCATAATTTTAGCCCTCCATTTGCACCTCCAAACCTTCCTGACTATACCCCAAAGAAACAAGAATCCAATTACTGTCTCTATAAATTTACCTATCCTGGATTTCATATTCAGAAAAATATTTTTTTAAAAACTAACAAGAATAACAATAATAACAAAGTAAAAGAGATAAAGACTTCAATTGAAAAGAAAGCAGGAAATATAAAAAACTGGGGCAAATTGATAGATAGCATCAAGGAGAACAAATCATAGGATGCCAAATTTTAACCTAACTACATCTGCAAAGGAGAATTTCTTAATACATTGAATGCCTTAGTAATAAATGAAATTATTAATAACTTTGGTTATATTAGTGTTTAAAATAGTAATACTTCCATATCAAAAGGTACCAAATGAAAAATGAAGACAGACCATTAGATGAAAGATAAACAGTACACTTAAAAATATAATGTTCAAAAGACGTGGATAGATGCTCCACAAATTGAAATGGCCATTAAAAATAGAGTAACAAAAATCTAGTTCAGTTGTATGGTTTGCTTTGTAATTATTCTTTAAGTTCATGCATATATTTTATACACTATTCTACATGTGCAAAATATGTCACAAGAAGCAAAATAAACAAACCCCCCAAAGCAAATGGATGCAGGATTTATATCCACAGCCAGCAGTACAGATGGATGATGCAGGCACACCATTAAGAAAACACCTTGTTGGGTATTTTTTTTCCATTGGTATCACTGCTCTGGCTTTCTTTAAGTACTAATTATCTACTGTTTGTGTTGCTGCCTCTGCATTTTAATAGCTGTTCACTGATCTGGTCTGACCTTCTGCTTAGTAATTTTAAATAGTCAGCAGGAGGCATTAAATTGCATCAAGACATAATACATTATGTAATATTGTAAAAAATAAGATAAGATAATGCAAGGGCCTGCAAAGCAGCAAAATGTAAATGAGGTCCCTTGGATACAAAATGAGTCTTTAATTGGAACAGAAATGTCACACACTTGAAATACAGTCTTGAGGGGAAAAAAAGCTAAGATCCTTCAGGGTCCTCCTCCCAGGATTCTAAATTGACATCCCATTAATAATTGTCTTATGTTTGCATTTTAGTTCTGAATGAGGTTAGAACACAATTTGGCAAATTAATTTCAAAACGACTGCTAAGAAGGTATTTCATCATGTGGGGAGAATTATTTGAGGAATAAACTAAGGCAGGGTTGGGATTTAAAATCAGGTCACTCAAAAATTCTGAATTTTTTTAACCGCCATGCTAAACAGTCTTCTAAGCAGGGATCTGAATAAATTCAGGGCCATCTAGTCAATCATTTTCTGAGGCCATATCCACATTGAATCAATTTGATTTGGTATGCACTCACTACCATCAAGGCGATGCTGCAGCAGTTATAACAGCATGCTGGTACTGCTGTGGAGTCAGCCTTGGACTGTTAACAGAAGACTCGTGGCTCAAATCCACCAATCACTCCATGACAGAAATTTGGAACTGTCTTTTGCCATAAATATTTGTGATCTTGGAAACTTTATAAGGCTGTTCTACTGAGTGCTGCAGGATTGCTTCAGTTTATAGAGGTTGAAGACTATTCTTTTCTTTTTTTATGTAGGAAACCCAACTTCAATTCCAAATCAATGTATCTTATGCACCGTCGTCACCCAACCATAATTGAAGGCTTATGTGTGGTTATGATGAGGGATAACTTTGAACACAGCTTCCAGACTAGGGTGGTATAGATAAAATAAAACCATCCATTTCATTATCTCCCAGGAGTTTGTGTTCAGTACCAGGATTCAGGACCAGACAGTATTTCTTTCCACGGCATGGGGACACCCTGGTATTAAGAGATGACTCAATGGCCATTAATGGCATCAAATAGAAATTGTGGACAGGTACAGATAAGATCTGGATACAATGGAAATCCAGGACAGATAAACCCCTCAGGACAATATTGAGAGTAGCCATACCAGGAGAGGATGAGGAAGGAGGGAGATAAGGGAGACCTATCACAATGATCTGCCTATAACCTTCTCCAAGGGGAATGGACAACAAAAAAAATGGGTGAAGGGAGACATCGATAAGTGTAAGACATGAAAAAAATAATAATTTATAAATTATCAAGGGTTCATGAGGGAAGGAGGGTGGTGGAGGGAAGGGAAAAAATAAGAAACTGATACCAAGGACTCAAGTAGAAAGAAAATGTTTTCAAAATGATGATGGCAACCGAGGTACAAATGTGCTTAGCACAATGGATGGACGGATGGATTGTGATGAGTTGTATGAACCCCAAATAAAATGACTTAAAAGAAATAATTAAATAAAAATCATTTCAACAGTGCAATCAAATTTCTGTTGAATCATTTTCGCAGATTCAAGTCAAGTAACAAAAAGTGTGATAGCATGAAAAGTACCCAAGGCCAGGGTCAGAGAACTTTATTAATTGTGTGACTTAGGGAAAGTCAAGCAATGTATCTGCACTTAATTTTTCTAATCTGAACTATGTACTGATACCTGGTAAGATGATGTCATATTGGATGGACCAAGTGAGATAAAGGACACAGAAGTAGTTTTGCATATTTTAAGTCAACCTGCATATAATTTATTAGTATTATAAAAGCTAAGTGAGGAAGGTTTTCAAATTCTATATTTAAAATCTGACATTCTATTCATCTAGCCACAACTGTATTCCCAAGAACATGTGGTGGCTCACTTCAGCAGGTGTAATTATGCTGGTCCCTTAATCTTCATCTGTCACATTTTTAACTCCACAGAGATCCAATTTGCAGGGATGTAATTAGAAAACTGATCTGAAAGGAGAAAGACATAGAGGATATCGATAACTAGACTCAAATGTGGGTTCTTAACTTCCTCTCTATGACCTTTGAGATCTGAAACATATGACTGCTCAGGTCTTATCTGTTCTAAGCTTAATGCAAAGAGTACATTGAGATCAGAATCCTGCTGGGTGCTCAGCCGTAGAACATATGCTTTGAAGTTTTCTGTAACAACGATGAAGGGTTGGCATCAACCCAACACTTGCCAGCACCTTCTGTGTAGGCTCATTTTCAATGCAGAGCCCCCTAGGTCTAGTAGGTCACCTTCGGAGGTCCACCGGCATTAGCAGCTATGGCCCTGGAAGAAAGCTCTTCCTTTGCAAATTAAACCTGATCATATGGGGTCTGATTTCATGACACTGGCCTGATCAGCTGCTTTCTAATGAGCTGCAGCACTAAGCCCAGATGGGAACACGGCATAAAGCAGTTTGCAGAAGCCATGCTGTACTTGCATAGATGAAAGGTGGTTTCTGCAAACTAAACCCTCTGATGTATGTGCTGTTTCACTCTCAGGTACTTGGGCTGTGGTTCTATGAAAGCACAAATGGGAAGACAGATGGCCAAGCCAGAGGGAAGGAAAAAGAGAACAGATCTAGAGGAGAGAAAATTAACCGTTTTAAAGCAAATGTGAGGATTCTGGCCATTGCCCAGAAATGTCAACTATCATGTAAAGGTTGTAAATCTTAAAAACTGAAGAACGTAAGCTTGCACAATAGTCGTTGAAGCTTAGCAGTCAAGATGAACTCTCTGCCCTTTAGAAAAACACATTAGCATCAAAACAAAAGACAGCACACAATTTGCTAGGTACATATTCATGAAAGATCCCCAAGCATGTATGAAAGAAAAGAATATGAAAGAAATAATATGAAAGAAAAGAATACGGAACCTATGAAAACTTTAGGAGAATCCCAAAGTTAGAGGCATCAGGGGCAAGGCCATGGGCTGCCTAGTGATATTTCCTGCAGGAACAGAGATTTTCCACTTCTTGTGACTAAGGCACTTGCTGAACCAGCCTATAAATAGCTCCTTGTCATTAGCCCCGTCAGACAGGAGCTTCTGCAGCAACACTGCAGCTCTGCATGCTGCCAGAGGAAATGCTTTCCTGATTCTCTCTCTCTCTCTCTCTCTCTCTCTCTCTCTCTCTCTCTCTCTCTCTCTCTCTCTTTCTCTCTCTTCCTCTCTCTCTCCCTCCCCCCCCCACCTCTCTCCTTCCTTCCCTGCCCCCCTCTCTCTGTCATACACACACATTCTTGGTGAAGACAAAAAGAAAACTGAATATTGTGAGAAAGAATGTTGACCTATAACCCAGGTGCCACACTTCCCTGTTGCTGTGAAAATAATGTCCCCGCCGGTGAAGTCCTAGGTAGCAGTTGTGATACTTAGGGGGTTTGTACTTAATATCTTAATTTTTGTAGGTCCATAAAGAAAAGATCAACAATAGTTGTAGTTAGAGTAGTTGAGGTTCATTCTTTTTTTAATGTAAGGCCTAATTCAACCAAAGATGTCTTTACTTAAGAAAATCTCATGTCATAAAATTATAAGTATATATAACTCTCTCTCCCACACACATATTCCACCATTTTGCTTCCTTTCCCTACTATCTGTTTCCCTTTTATTTTGAACTGATTCCCATGAAATAACTGAATAGACCAGGCACAGTTCCCACTCGGGGTCTTCAGTGCGCTCCCTGTAGCCTGGTGGCTCAGTGAGGGAGCGTCACCTGCTGGGGCCAGCCCTGAGGCCCTTTCTGTGCATTGGCTGTGCCCAGCAGGAATGTCATCTCCTTGACTTGGTGGGCTAGGGTGCCATTCTCTCCTCTCTCCTCCCTCTTAGTTTGCTCCCATGTGGTCTGGGCAGACCGGCCACTCTCCACGGGCTTTATCTTCTGTGCTGTCCTCTGAAGCGCCTTCTTCTGGGGATAGGGCTCACATAGCTGGACTAGGGCTGGCCCCAAAGCCCTTTCTGTTAGTTCGCTGTTTGGTTAATTCCCTTCTGTTAGTTCATGCCCATATGATGCCCTTGGTCCCTTGCTGACTTTCCTGTGGAGACATGAACAATATCGTTTCCCACTATCCTCAATACCCTGTTTCCCCACTGCCCATGTCCCCTCTTTTATTTCCCCCATCCCCTCCTTTTTAGTTGGCAGCCATTTGCATCTCTGGGTTGGGTCCAATCCCTGCTAAGGTGCCTGGACCTCACCCCAGGTACTTATGCACTTGGGCTTTTTTCTCTAGGTCCCTTGTGCTTTTTACGCTTACCTGAGTGGACATATGTCATACTTGTCCTTTTGTGCTTGACTTGCTTAGTTTAGCGTAATTTCCTCCAACTCTTCCCATGAGACAATATGACCTTGTTCATTCATCAGTGATTTTTAGGGCTGCATAGTACTCCATTGCATGTATACACCAAAGTTTTTCTTCCGTTCATCAGTTGATAGAAATTTAGGCTGTTTCCAATTCTTTGAACTGTGAATTGTGCTGCGATAGACATTGGAGAGGGTTCCATGAGGGTGGGAGGTGGAGGAGGGTTGGGGGAAAAGAGGAGCGGATACCAAGAACTTAATCAGAAAGAAAATATTTTGAAATTGATGGTGGCAGCATATGGAAAAATATGCTTGATACAATTGATGTATGGATTGTTGTAAGAGCTGTAAGAGTCTCCAGTAAAATGATTTATAGAGGGAGGGGGTCCAAGATGGCGCCGAGGTAAGCAGCCTAAACGGGGAGCTCCGGTAAGTTTGGTGTCCAGGAGACCACGTGGAGGTGTCCTGGTGAGTGGAAAGTTCCCTACGAGGGGCTCTCCCTGGCCAGGAGGGGACCCTGCCCCACATCCCCTTTCTTTTCAGCCTCAGAGGTCTGGATACATATATCGGAGATTTTCCTCTGTGGGCCAACCTTTGTGTGCCTTCCCGCCATCCAGGACCGACCCCGGTCCACTGCCCAACCCAGGTCCTGCGAATAGGACAGCCTTTGTGTGGAGCCCCTCAGGTCTAGACTAGCACACCACACATCCACAGAGGAGACCCACGCCCTGCACCCTCCTGAGGGAGCTGCGTGTCTCCCACGGATCCCCTCCGTGCAGGAGGACAAAGGCCACTGTGCCGGCGGGCTCCGCTCCCTCCCCCCAGACACCCAGGGAAGAACCGCCAGCGGTGTCCGCCGCCTGTGGGCAGTGCACCCACGGCCAGTGCCTGGACCGCCTCCCGCCCAGGCAGCCACGCGTGCCGAGTCAGTGGGGGCTCGACCCTGCCTTTTCGGGAGCCTGACGCACAGGGAGCAGCCCGGCACTCCCCGCGCGCCGTTCCCCTGACCTGAGCCCGGGAAAGCTCCGCAAGGACGCGGCTGGAGGGACGCGCCAGGCGGGGGATTTTCAACACCGCCCTCCCTGGCGGGAATCGGGTTTCTGGGGTCGCCGGCGGCGTGGCGAGCCGGGAGATTGGAGCTTTTCAACCGCCTTCCCTAGCTGGGGCTCGGCCCCTCGGCACAGCGGGGCGAGTCCGGCAGATTGGAGAGGAGAGCCAGTCGGGAGTGTATCTGAGCGGCTCTCCCTAGCGGGAAGCGGGCAGGGGCGAGGTGCCAAAGGCAGCAGTTTGGAGAGGAGAGCCAGGCTGGAGTTTTTTGGGGCACCAGGTAGGGGTCTTTGAACACTGCTTATCCCTAGCCAGAATTGGGTCTCTGAGTTCTTCATCGCCGCCGCTTGCAGAGGCAGGAGAAGCAGACCGATCAAGTCTCTGGCGGCGCCACAGCCTGCCTGCAGCTTCTCCTAGCTGGGGGGCCTGAACGCTTCAATCAGACTCCACCCTGAGGTCCTCCTCTGCCCCATCCTAGCTGGGGATTCTGCCCCCTCGAGCCTGGACCTGCCCTGTGGTCCTCCTCTGGCCTTTCCTAGTTGGGGAGTCTGTTCCTTTGAGCCTGGCTCGAAGCTGCGGCCCTCCTTTGGCCTTTTCTACGTGGGGAGTCGGCCCCCTTGAATCTGGCTCTGCCCTGTGGTCCTCCTCCCGCCTTTCTTTGCTGAAGTGCCTGGTCGTCTGAGTCTGGCTCAACCTTGAGGGCCCCCTGAGGCCTTTCCTTGGCCCCCTGGAGCCTGGCCCTGCCCTGTGGTCCTCCTCTGGCCCTTCCTAGTTGGGGAGTCTGCCCCGTTGAGCCTGGGTCCTGCCCTGTGATCCTCCTCTGGCCTTTCCTAGATGGGGAGTCTGTTCCCTTGAGCCTGGCTCGGCCCTGCGGCCCTCCTTTGGCCTTTCCCAGGTGGGGAGTTGGCCCCCTTGAACCTGGCTCAGCCTTATGGTCCTCCTCCCACCTTTCTTAACTGAAGAGCCTGGTCGTCTGAGTCTGGTTCTGCCCTGTGGGCCCCCTGTGGCCTTTCCTCAGCCCCCTGAAGCCTGGTTCTGCCCTGTGGTCCTCTCCCCGTCTTTCCTAGCTGGGGGGGCGTAGACACTTGAGCAGGGTTCTGCCCTGCGGTCCTCTTCCAATCTCTCCTAGGTGGGGAGTCCGACCGCTTGAGTCTGTCCCCCGCCCTGTGATTCTCCTCCAGCCCTTCCAAGCTGGGGAGCCTGTAGGCCAGGGAGTCTGTGGGCCTTAAAGTCTGCCCCCAGGAGCCTGTGTGCACAGAATCTGTGTGAGAATAAGAGGACAGCTGATTGGCTCAGGAAGTAAGCTGAA
>PVJH01046628.1:0-11732 GCA_004026705.1 Nesogale talazaci | reverse complement strand
AAACAAACAAACAAACAAACAAAAAGAATGAATTTACTTTATTGGCTATTTTGATGTCTCTGCAAAATGTGTTTATGATTTTTGCGTGTTTGCTCAGAATCACAAAACTCTTTTATAGATGATTGCTATGAGCCCTTTGAGATGCATATCACATGTACATTTGTAGTTTATTATTAGCTTTTGGATGTTGTCCGTGGTGTTTCTTGTTCAACACTGGTCTTGCTTTTCTCCTTTTGGTGCTTTATTTGTATAGGAAGGTACCGACTGAGGTGGAAAAATGAACACTAGGCAAGCTGCTGTTTTGACAGTCAGTTAGCCCTTTGTTTTGAGAAAATTGCTCCAGTTCATTGATCAGTTATAAAAATGTAAATAAAATACCCTGTTCATGGTTCACAGTTCATGGACAGGCACCTCCCATTGGAAGGAAGTGGATTGACACCTGCAGCCAAATGACAGGAAGGGGCCAAGACAAAGATACCCAGCAGGAAAACCCCAGCGTGAGGCCTGAGCTTATGCATTGTGAGACATGGCTAAATAATTAACAGTCAGTTCTCTAGGGAACAGTATATACACATTTGTATGAACATGAGTGATTCCATTTGCTATTGGGATGATGTTTATAGAACACACACTTCGATAACCATAATAAAATATTTGTGACAAATTTTATCAAGTCAGTAGATTCTCACAGAACATGACCACTGATTTTTGTTGATCTCAAGTTCATAACCCTTCTAGGCTGCAGTTTATGAGCATATAGTTTCCATATGACTGCTGGCTGATAATTTTACATGAACAACAAGACCGAAATGATACAGAAAATTTGCATTTGTTATTGGCCAAAGTTACATATTTGCTGAATCAGATAGTAGTTTTTAAATCCTGAGACTTTTCTTCATTTTGTGTGTGTGCGTGTTACTGAATATCTAAGACTACAGGTATGATACAGTTAAAATAATATGTATTATTAAATTTATTCCATCACTTACTTAACCATCAACAAAATAAACAAGCCCAGATTGATAGAATTTGCGAAATTTGGTCACATGAAGACTTTCATCATAGCCAGAATATTCTATGAGAATCAAGTGATGATACTCTGAGCAGGAATCAGAATTTATCAAAAAATAGGTTAAGCTACAAATATGATGCCAGCAAATGTGGATTTCCATCAGCACCACTGCTGGGGAGTAAATTCCCACTTCCAGCAACTCGTAAGATACAGACATGCCGCCTTGGGTTTTCAAGACTTTCCTATCTTTCAGGGAGCAGACAGGCTCATCTTTCTTCTGACAGTCCTGCCTGCTGACTTTGTGGTTAACAGTTCAGTGCGTAACCACTACCCGACCAGAGCTCCTGAAATGTGGAGTTAAAAGAGAAATATAAAGCACAAAGACATAAACAAAGCAACGGTAGTAAAATAAGAAATGGTGAGTTTTGAATGTTTGCTGTTTTGTTTCAATATAATGCTATTGCAATTTATGTAATATAGCTCCAATTTATTTATGTATGTGTTTGCTTGTTTTGCTTGTATTTCTGCGTGGTATAGTTAGTTCTCTTGGCTGCTAATCAAAAGGTTGGGGGTCCAAGACAAGCCAGAGCTACCTCAAAAGAACGGCTTGGATAACTTCCAAACATCAGGCCTTGGAAATCCACAGGAGCGAAGTTGTACCCAGACACAGATGTAGATGTAGGGCACAACAGCAACAGGTCATTAGTTCCCTGTTAGCTTATCACATTACAGACTGTGTAACTTTAGCTTTGTTCACCTGAGTTGAATCCAGACCCAAGTCTACACTTTAGAAATTCTTCATCTTCAAGGTTTGGGATCACACTTAGGTCAGTGGTCTTAAAACTTTAAGAAAAGTTTATCATTATTATTAATATTAGAAAGTTTATTATTATTATTATTAGAAACTTAAATTTAACAGTTTGTGATGAACTCGTTAAATTCCAGATCCTGAGACATCAAAAGGTGGCCTGCAAAGAAGAAAGGAGTAATATGGGCAAGGCCCGGAGGTAGAAATAGTCAGATTTAAGGGCTGGGTAAATATTCCCTGGGAATTCTCAGAAGAAAACTATCATGAGCTTGACCTTTAGTCATCTGACAGCATGTGGTGTTCAATGCTAAGAATTCTTCTACTAACAATTTGTCATAAAAAAGTATACATTTTCATGAACTGAAATTATTAATTTCTGAACTGCTTTTTGTGTGCTATTACTAGGTGCTGTCAAGTCGGTCCTGGTGAATTGTTGTACACCTCGTGACCAACAGAACGAAGCACCCCTCAGTCCAGAACAATCCCATACTTGAACCCATGGTTGCCCCCATTGTGTAAACCCATCTTGTTAAGGGCCCTCTTCCTCTTTTGCTGACTATCCACTTTATGAAACAGAGTGCATAGTTTCCAGGAACTGGTTTCTACTGGTAGCATATACAAAGTACATGAGAGGAAATCTTGCTCTCCTTGTATATAAAGAATATTTTTTTCTACACAGTTCTTTTTTTTTTTCTCTCCACATCACTGCCCTGGTGGGAGTAGGAAGCCCAACCTTCCTCCTGGAGAGCTGCTGCTGGATTTGAAATGTCAACCCTGTGGGCTGCAGTCCCACACACAATCATTGTGCCACCAGGGCTCAGCAAGGAATATTTTTTTGAAAACAATTTACTTGTGAGTTTATACAGATATCATATCATTCTATAGTTGAACCACATTGAGCAGTACTGTACAATTACTACATAAATCAGTTTCAAAACCTTATTTTCTGTCTTGAACTCCTTGATATCACCCCTTTCTGCCTGTATTTATTTCAAGACTCATTTGTTGGTTCATTTGAGTTTTTAAAAACAGATTTATTGAGGTATGATTCACATTCAATGAACTATATGTTTTCAAACATAAAATTTGATTTTTTGACATATGCATATAACTGAGTCTATGATCATAAAAAATACAATGAACATCTCATAATGTCCAAAAGTTTTCTCACAAACTTTGTTAACCCTTTCCTTATGTTGCTGCTGCTTCCTCTTCTTCTTTCTCCCAAATTTAAAGGTCTATAGTTCATATTTGGACATCACCTACATTTCTTTGTTTTTTTTAAATCATTTTATTGGGGGCTTGTACAACTCTTACCACAGTCCATACATGCATACATTGTCTCAAGTATATTTGTACATATGTTGCTATTATATTTTTCAAAGCATTCTTTTTCTACTTGAGTCCTTGATATCAACTCCTCAATTCCCCCCTTGCTCCCTCCCTCCTTTCATCCCCCCTTCCTCATGAACCCTTGTTAATTTACAAATTATTATTTTTTCATGTCTTGCAATGTCCGATATCTCCCCTTACCACCTTGTCTGTTGTTTATACCCCTGGGAAGGGGTTATAGATAGGTCATTGTGATTGATTCCCCTTTCTCCCCCTACCTTTCCCTTCCTCTCCTGGTATGATTACTCTCAATATTGGTCCCAAGGGATTTATCTGTCCTGGATTCTCTGTGTTTCCAGCTCTTATCTGTAACCATGTACACGCTCTGGTCTAGCCAGATTTGTAAGGTAGAATTAGGGTCATGATAGTGAGGGCTAAGAAACATTAAAAAAATAGAAGAAAGCTGTACATTTCTTTCTTTCTTTGAAAGCTGTATGTTTCATAGGCACTATACTGCATCCTTGCTGGCCTGTTATCTCCCCACAACCCGTCTGTAAGGGATGTCCAATTGCTTAGATTGACTTTGGGCCTCCACTGCACACTCCCCCACTCATTCACATTATGCTTTTTTTCTCTGATATTTTGATACCTGCTACATGATATCATCAACATCTTCTGATCACAGAGGGTGGTTTGGTTCTTCTATATGGGCATTGTTGTTTCTCAGCTAGATGACTGCTTGTTTGTCTTCTAGCCTTTAAGACTCCAGATACTATATATTTTGATAGCCGGGCACCATCAGCTTTCTTCACCACATTTGCTTATGCACCTTGTGGCAGTTATGTGCATATGTTAATTTCATGATTGAGATTTAGGGGTGGAGTCTAGCCTGTTAATCTGGAGATAGTCATTGAGTAGCCAATGAGGGCTCTGTGTGGGCATGGCTTTCTCTTAAGATGTCTGGGAAATGTCATGATATTTCCCTTGTGAAGATGAGAAGCTATCTCCCCGGTTGTTGGGAGTTAGTCTCAGAGATGATGAATCGCAGACAAGACGAGATGGCAGCGTCTGAGGAGCCGGAAGAGAAGTCACATGGCTTTGCCCTGATGGGGAAGCTGGAGAGGTCATGTGGGGGGCCCCTGCCAGCGATGAGTTGCTTCTGTCACCACTGGATGCTGTTGATGGACCTTGAGTCCTGGAAGCGAGGAGGCATGGGGAGACCCCTGACAGTGCTGGGATTCTGCACCCTGTAACTTTATGAGCCAGAAGGAGACATTATAGACTGGTATCGGGCATATTGGCTAATATCAGACTTATGACTTTGAACTGACTGGGTTGGGATGCTTTCTCAGTGTTCCATTCCTTTTGTATATAAACCATTCCCTTATATCCACATGCGTGTCTGTAAATTTGTTCCTCTAGTCTACCTGGACTAACATATACCCCTTTGTCTTTACTAATCTTGCCGGGATGGTGAACACCTCAGAGTGATGGTTTATTAGAACAAAGGGGTTTTATATTGAGGGGGTACTTGAGTAAGGGTCCAATGTCCATCTGCTTCCTTAATACTAAACCTATATATATATATATATATATATATACACACACACACATATGTGTGTAGATCTATTTTCCCATTGTCATATATAAATATATTTACATATCTACATACCTGTATTTGCCTCCTATTACATAATTCTTCCCTTCTTAGACTCTCTTTGAATCATTTCCTGACAATCTGAAATAACATATATATTCTATATTTTGTTCTTATATAAAAATATTATTCAGTTTGTACTATATTTATCTGACTTCTTTCACTTCATGTGATTAATTCTAAATGTGTCCATGTTTTTACAAGCATGAATCAATACATTGTTTTTCTATCCACATGCTTTTTATACTTTTTTGAAATACTCTGCTACTTATGGGTACATTACAATGTTTCCCCTATTGCCCAATGATAACATTTAGGTTATTTCAAAATTGGTCCATTATAAATAAGGTAGATATGAAAATATACAGATAAGTATTTGAAAATATACTTATATTCCCTTTGAGTAATAAATTAATATCTGATAATGGAATGACTGGGTTATATTACATGTGTACATTTGATATTTAAAAAATCAATAAGGTGTTTCTCAATAAGGTTTTATCATTTCATATTGTTACAGTGATATATGAAAATTCTGATTGTTTCACATCATTACCAACACCTACTATATTCAAACATTTTAATTTTAACGATTCAGGCAGGTGTATGGTTATATAAGAGCTTGAGTTGTATTTTCCCTTTTCTACTAAGATGGACAAACTTTTTCATTCATATGTCATCTATTAAAAATTAATTTAAAATAGATTTGCCATCCATATGTCATCTATTAAAAATTAATTTAAAATAGATTTTGTTTAGATATTGTGTCTATTTTCTTGTTTGTTTACACAATTTTATTTTGTGAGTACACACTTATCTTGATCAAGTTTCTCAGGCAAATTATTTGAAAATGTTTTCTCCTGGTACAGTTCTTGTCTTTTTATTCTTTTACCAATGTCTTTCAGTAAGTAAATTTTTTTCTTTTATGAATAGTGTTTTTTTGGTGCTAAAACTTAGTATATCTTTGTTTAACCCTAGTCAAAAGGGTTTTATTATATGTGTTCTTCCATAAATTATTTAAATCTTTTACATTTAAGCCAACAGTAAATTTTGTCTGGCAATGACCTAGCAGAATTCCATAATTATCTTGAGGAAGCATAGGGAAATATTGAGTGAGGGACTGAGCCCCGGTGGTGTATGGTTGTGCGTCCAATGGGCCCACTGGGATAGAGGTTCAATTCCAGCTCCACAGGAGCAAAGGATGGGCCTCCTACTCCCACCACCAGAGGGCAGTGGTGCCCCCCCAAAAAAAAACAAAAAAAAAGATTGAGTGAGAAAGAATTTGTGAATAGATAAAATTGTGTCAGACAAGCAAGAAGCAGGAGACAAGTTCTTGCTGCTTTATGACTAGTCTCAGTACCTTAATATCCAGATTTCATAATCATTTTGCTGGAATGAATGAGACCTCAATTTAACATTTTCAAATATTTGGTGTATGTGTACAAATTAACTACATCACCTCTTCCTCATTTGAAGAATCAGCTGTCTTTTCTAGCTTTAAATGAAAAATTGCATGCATTGGAATTATGCATGCTGGAGAGATGGCAGACTCATCTGCCACCTGGGAAGATTTTAAAGAATAAGTATTGACAATGGAGGGTACCACGGCAGTGCCAACAGTGAAGACCCTTGACTGCTACCCACTAGGTTGAAAATTTGAGCTCACTCAGATGTATCATGAAAGAAAAACCTCGTGATATACTTCTGAAAAACTAGCTATTGAAAAATCCTGTGGAGCATAATTCTACACCAGTACATAAAATAAACATGTGGTCACCATGAGTCAAGGTCAATTCAAGGGAAACTTAGTTGTGAGTGCTTTCAGATTTCAGAATATAGTCTCTATCTAAAATATCCTAGATTTTCCCTAAGTAACACACTAAATGGGGACAGAAAGATGAGTCTTGGGATGTACAGTTGCTGACAGGTATAGCTGGTTAGATGAGAATACAGCTATCAGTGATAACACAGAAATGCACGTAGAGGAGAAAATCTTGATGATATAGTAATAAGAGAGAAGCAGACTGTGGCAGCAACTGGAATACCTTTTCCTGGTAACAGGAAACATAACAGAGTTATGACTAAACTGAAAATTTACTTAAATATATATATTTTAGTTCCTCCATTTAGGTTTCAAGTTTCTGGAAAAGAGAATATCAATGGTGCAGTTTGACTCTATAAACTGTCCTCTCAGGAAATGGCATGGCCACACAGAGAGTCACATCATTTTTCCTCCAAGTCAGGGAAGAGTTAATTCAAATTTAAAATGTGTTAAGTTTGAGATTCTTGCAGGAGAGAATTTTGAAGAGGATATGACTATATAGACTGCTGCTAGGAAACAAATTAGTGCTCTGTGTAGAGACCTCGAACTCATCACCATACAGGAAGAATGGGGAGGGATTTTGTATGCAAATTGAATAAAGATAAAATCGTTGAGAACAGCTTCCGTTTAAGAAGCAGGCAGAGGGAGAAGACAAAACTGCTCAGGAAGATAGGGAACTGTCTCAGGAATATAGGGCATTGCCTGTAAGCGTTAACCTGCTTATTGCAATGCAGCAGAGACCCTGTCATTTCTCTTTCAAGAAACGTATCCTTTCTTTCAAGTCTTCAAGAGAAGAACTGCTATAAGTGAATAAATGATCTATTTTCCAGGAACTGGATATTCTGAAAGCCATATTAAAAAGATCATTCTCAAAATAGTAATGCTGATGGAAAAATCCAAGTTTCTAATGATTCATAGACTAATGGGTGACTACTATTTTGTCTATTCTTTAGGAAATTACTCTTTTTAGATAGGCCAAATTGAAAATCAGAGTAAATTTAAGGGATGGATAAGAAAGTTTGAAGCTGAGATGTTTTATCTAAAGAATTGGTGAAATTCTGTAGCCATATGATAGTAATTTGGGAGAGCATTAAACTGCCCAGTGAAAATCTTAAGGCATTGTTCAGACATGTTTTCTATACTAGAAATGTCATAGATCTATTTTTCTGGGTAATTTTTGTAGATGACTGATATGTATTTTAAGCTGTGAGCTTGAAATAATTGTGACCTTTGTAGAAACAACTGTAAAGCTTCATTTTCCTATAGGAAAACCATAGGCATTTAAGAACATGGCCTTAGTCTTGTCCTTCTCTTTCCCTTTTGTTTTTCTCTTTTCCCAAACCTGGAAACATAGGGAAGTTATGTTTTATAATTCAACCAATACATCATTTTTTCATAATAAGTAACGAGCCAGATGTCAGACGGGATTTAACTACCTTCAAACTTTTGTTCTTCATTTAGGCTAAAGTGTCAACACAGTCATGTCAGTTAAAAAAAAAAAAGTAAAATTGACAGAATCAAAACAGTCGAAAAGGATGAAAAAGAATCTATAAAAATTCAGCCAATCAAAAGTATCAAAACACAGTATTTATAGTAAAAGGAAAAATAACATTAATATTCACTCTTAAATTGTAGGTGAATGTGGGATGTGTGAAAAACCTGACTATACCTACAGTGTTCTCAGAGAAACAGAAATTCTGTGAACAAAATTTAGTTAGTTTAATTTTTTTTTAAAGAAGTAAAGCACTGTGAAACTTTTTCCCTATGCTGTTAGATGGGACTGATCCATAGGTTAAATTTTGCCCCAAAATTACTATACCAAAAACCAAAGTTCACTGTCAGGCAGTTGATGCAGACTCATACTGAAGTTTTAGGACAGGGTAGAATGGCTCTGGGGATTTCTGAGAGTGTAAGACTTCAAGGGAGTAGAAGGTTCTGTGTTTCTGTGCAGCTGGCCATTTTGACCTCCTGACCTTACAGCTTTCAATTCAACTTGAAAGTGCTATGCCACCGGGACGCCTTCAAAATTACTATAGGAGGTTACAGTGTTTGAAAGTCTAGTGTTCCTAAAACATATGACAAAGCTAACGCAATATAGCACCATAATGGAGCTCGAAGATATTACTTTTGATATATGTTGAAGTAAAGGACTATGGACCTTGCGCTATTAGGATCCAAAGAACATATCTAAACAATAGAACTCAACTGAAGACTGAGTGGTAGTACTTTTTTAAAAATTAGGACTAAATTGTCCATTCAGTTTTGGGGACAGAACCCCTGAGGAAGACAATTTAACGAATCTGTAGTTTTTCCCCCTACAAATGTAACTCTGCTCTGTCTTACAGATACTTTTTCTTTAGCTACATAGGTGTGCTAGTGTGGGTAAACTAGAGAAACAAATGCACAGACTTGCATATGAATATAAGGGTACGGTTTATATACAAAGGGAATAGGACATTGAGAAAGCATCCCAGCCCAGTCCAGTTCAAAGTCTTAAGTCCGATATTAACCCATATGCCCGATATCAGTCTATAAAGTCTCCTTCCAACTCACAAAGTCACAAGCCAGTGGGTGCAGAGTCCCTGTGCCAGCAGGGGTCTCCCCATGGCTCCTCGCTTCCAGGGCTCAGGATTCATCAACAGCTTCCAGTAGTGGTAGAAGCAACCTAGCGCTGTCAGGGGTCTCCAGCTTCAGAGGTCTGGTCCCATCAGGGCAAAGCCATGTGGCTTCTCCTCTGGCTCGTCCAGGTCCTCTGACACTGCCATCTTGTCTTCTCCCTAGTTCATTGTCTCTGAAGCTAACTCCCAACAACTGGGGAGATAGCTTCTCATCTCCACTAGGGAAATATCGTGAGATTTCCCAGAAGTCTCAGGAGAAAGCCATGCCCACACAGAGGCCTCATTGGCTACTCAATGACTATCTCCAGATTAATACGCCAGTCTCCACCCCTACAGCTCAATCATGAAATTAACATAAGCGCATGTCCCCCACAATAGGAATTGAGGAAGACTCAAAAATCCATACTTTCCTCCAAAAATAAAGAATTTAGATTCATCTACTGGTGGATAGCAAACACTATCTTTACATAAAATAAAGTTACCAAAATAAAAAACAGTCTTGGCTTACCCTGTGCTGCATTGGGGAGAGCTTGGCATCCTTACTCCCTGAACAAGTGATAAATTCCCTCTGGGTCACAATGTTTTTCCTGTAATGAGAAACTGATATAGGCTTACCTACAGAGCAATATGACATATAAATAAAAGGGAAAAGCATATATTTCAAGGTAAATTTAACACAAAAAATAAAATTCAGAATCTGAATTCTGGTTCTGACATGAATTCGCTATTTAGGTAAGCATGTTACTTACAACTTGTCTCTTGGCTTTTTAACTATAAATCCTCAAGTTATAAATAATAATCATCATCTCATAGTAAGACTATAGAGACCAAGTAAGATAATGTCCTAAAATGTATTTTATATCATGGTCAGTATATATTAAGGCCTCAACATATGTTACTTATTTCTCTCTCTCTCTCTCTCTCTCCACTCCCCTCTCTCTTTCTCTTGTAAATAAATAAAAGGACTTCTAAAGGTTATGGCAAAATTCATTAGTTTTTATTCCAGTTTCCCTCAAACACACACACACACACACACAAATAAAATCTGTATCTGTATGTTGCTCAGAGCAGACAAGTCAGTTCCTTTTGAAACCTTTGCTGCAACTACTGCATTAAAACATCTTGTTGAGGACTTTACTCTTTTTCACTGTCACTGTCTTTTTCCAAGTATGTTGTTCCCCAAGAACTGGTGTCTCCTAACATGTACAAAGTACACAAATCAAAGTTTTGTCATCTTTGCGTCTACAGAGTATTCAGGCAGTACTTCTTCCAAGACATATATCTTTAATGTTTTACCAGTCCAAGTTTTTCAATATTCTTTGCCAGTACCATAGTTCAAACATTGATTATTCATGAGTCTTCCTTATTCAATGCTCAACATTCACATGCATATGAATTGTAGATTCAAAGGCATGCCTTCTTGAAATAACATCCTTGCTTTCCAATACTTTATTTTTTTTAAATCATTATATTGGAAACTCACACAGCTCTTATCACAACTCACACATACATCCATTGTGTCAAGTATATTTATGTATTTGTTGTCATCATCATTTTCAAAATACTTTCTACTTGATCCATTGGTATCAGCACTTCATTTTTTTCCCTCCCTCAAGAACTCTTGATAATTTATGAATTGTTCTTATTTTCTCATGTCTTACATTGACGGATATCTCCTTTCACCCACTTTTCTGTTGTCCAATCCCTGGGAGGGGATTATATCTAGAGCATTGTGATCCATTGCCCCTTCCTCCCCCACCTGCCCCTTCCTGTCCTGGTATTGCTATTCTCATTACTAGTCATGAGGGGCTTATCTGTCCAAGACTCCTGGCATTTTCAGTTCTTATCTGTACTTGTGTACATGGATTTACTAGGCAGAATTGGGATCATGACAGTGGGGATGAGGAAGCATGATTTCCAATATTTTATAGTGATCTTATGCAGGAGAGTTACCCAATTCAATGATTCATTTGAAACTTTACTGTTGTTCCCATGAGCGTTGCTTATAGATCCAGTAGGACAAATTGCTGAACAACTTCAATCTCTTAACTATTTATTATGATGGTACTTCTTAGTTTAGTTGTGAGACTTGATTGGGTTTCTTTTCTTTGAATGACCCATGATTTTTTCATTGCAAATATATTTTTCTTTATTAAAACTTATATATATATTACTAAAAGATCATCTGTCCCGGCCAGCGGGACATTCACAACGTGGATCTCTGGGTCCGGAGCCTGGAAGACGAAGATGGGCAGGGGACGTGAAGAATGGAGGCAAGACAGGTTTCTGATCAAGCCTCGTTTATTGGAGCAAAACTCAGGGTCTATAAAGCCAATGGTCAGGAGTAAGGGCCACAGCTTATGCTAATGAGGTAAAGTCAACAGGGGCCAATCCTGGCCAAGTGCCAGATAAAGAAAAAATGCGCGCAAAAGGGGCTGTAGTCCTCAACTTGGTCCCGCACGCATGCTAATGGGGCATACAGG
>PVJH01046627.1:0-11754 GCA_004026705.1 Nesogale talazaci | reverse complement strand
CAATGCCTCAAACACCCACAAGTTCACCCTTAGGGTCTCACACATACTCAAAACTCAATGACAAAGGCTTAAACACCCAGAAACTTACACAAAACAACCCACACTAATCCACAGTCCCATTCCGAAGGTCTCTAACACCTACAAATTCATGCCCAGCATGTCAGACTCACATTCACAGACTTGGTGACAACGTCTCAAAGCTCACTCACAGGACCTCAAATTCATGCATTGACTCACTAACAAGGTCTCCTGCAACCGAAACCTCACTCACAATGTCTCACACATTCACTTCTATGGTGTCAAACACTTAAAGCTCACCCAAAAGTTCTCACACACTACTACAGACACAAAACAAAGGTTTCATATACAATCTCATTTTAAAAGTCTTGCCAAGGAGAGGTTATCCCTCCCCAAAAGGAATCTCTCTCCTCCCCCAAATCTATGGATTTAAATGATTTTACAAGAAAAGTTTATCATCTTCAACATATTCTTCATTACACTTCGTACATTCTTCAAATCTGGGACCCCACTCTTGGAAACATTTTCAAACTCATCTGAATGACTGGCTGATGGCACCTCCCTCCTGTTTCTCTTCCCCAAGTCTACCTGGTCCAATCGCTGTCCTTACTTGTCCCTCTGCATTCACGGAAACAAAAAGAACTTGCACGGAGTGAGGTCAGGTGAGGAAGACGCATGGGACTGAGAAGCATGCTGTTTTTCCCATAAGCTGGCGCACAGAGGTGGCTCCGTGAACACCTGCATTGTTGTTGGGGGAGAACCAGGCCCCATCTGCCACAAAGAAAACCCTTTTTTGTCACACACTCTTACCCATTGTTTTGAGGAAGCCAAAAGCTTGATTCACAGTCTGACCTGGTGGAACGAACCCCAAATGCACTACCCCCTCACGTCAAAAATCCAAATGAGCGCTGTCTTGGTCTGTGATTTCACTTGATGAGTTTTTTGTGGGCAAGGTGGGGCGGTGTCTTCCACCGGCTTGACTGATCTTTGCTTGGGGGTTGTAAGACTAGCAAAATGCCTACTCACCCATAATGACCTTGCAAAAAACACGCTCACTTGCAGGACCTCACTCACATTCACAGACTCAACTACTGGGGATCAAAAATCCATAAACACACTCACAGTGTTTCGACGACATTGACAGTCTCACTCATTGGTCTCGAGCACTCACAAGCTCATGGACAGGGTCTCACACACACACCAAGATTGACTGCTACACTCAGAGCCTCACATGCAATGTTTCACATATATTCACAGCTTACTTACAAGGTCTCAAACACCACAAAAGGTCTCTCACAGGGTCTCACATCCATTCACAGACTGACACTAATGCCTCAGACCCCCACAAGTTCATTCCCAATGTCTCACACCATTGACTGACTCACTGATCAGGTCTCTTACAACCAGAATTGTGAGTTCACTCACAATGTCTCTCACACACTCCCAGACACACTCACATGATCTCAAGCACCTACAAGCGCACTCCTAATGTCTCACGCACGTGCACAAACTCACCACAGAGGTTTCAAACACCCGTCAGCCCACTCACAGACACTCATCGACGCAAAGACGCATGTAGAACATCGCCAACAACCAGCAGCTGGCTAAGCCTCTCATGCGTGTGCAGAGAGACGGGGAAGCTCTCAAACAGGACACACATGCACACCTTCACTCAGTCTCACACCCACACTCCCATCCTTCCTGTGTCAAATCCATGGCACGACTCACTAGCACGGTCTGCAACATGCACAGGATCACTCACAGGGTATGTCACTCACCCACAGACTCAGGCACTGATTCTCAAGCCCCACCAAACTCACACACGGGACCTGACACCCATTCACATACTCACTCCTAAGGGCTCTGACACCCATAAGCTTACTCACAGGGTGGCGCACACACATTAATAGAGGCACTCACCATGTGTCAATCAACACCCACCTCCTCACTCAACGGGTGTCACATACATGCACAATCTGACCACAGGCTCTCAAACAAGCAAAAGCTCACACCCATTTCCAGACTCACTCTCAAGGTATCAAACACCTGCAGACCATGCACAGGATCACAGCGTTGGTTTCAACCACGCACTTGGTCACTCACAGTGGCTTACCTAAGCAGAGCCTCTCACAAAGTCACAAAGACACACGAGCTAACTGGCAGGCTCTCACACACATTCACAGACTCACTCACAAGGTCTCAAACACCCAAAACTCACTGGCAGGGTCTCGCACACATTCACAACTGAATTACAAGTTCTCACACACCCACGAGCTCACTTGTGTGATCCCACAAACATTCTGAGTCTTTCAAGGAGTCTCAAACACCTACACTCGTAGGGACCAAGTCTACCACACATTCACAGACTCGCTTACAGATCTCAGTGACACGAAAGCTCACATGCAGGGTCTCTCACACAGATTTAGAGTTTCACAACCCAGCTCTCAAACATCTCAAAGTGTTACACACATGTTCACAGACTCACACAGTAAGTCTCAAACATCACCAAGCCTAAACATGGGGTCTAACATTCACACACTCACTCCCAAGGTCTCAAACACCCACAAACTCTCTCACAGCATTTCATACACATTCACAATTTACTTACAAAATCTCAACACCCAGAAGCTCACTCAAAGTATCACACACACTTTCACACAATTACTCACAAGGTCTCAAACACCACAGGCACACTCACCCGGCCTCACACATATTCCCAGTCTGTCTCATAGGGTCTCAAAACACCTATAATATCAGGGACCACGTCTCATGGACATGCACAGACTCATCGACAAGCTCTCAAAGACACACAAGTTCACTTGCAGGCTTGCACACACATTCTTAGACTCAGTCTCTTTGTCTCAAACACACACAGCTCACGCGCAGGGTCTCACAAACATTCAAAGACTCATACCAGCTTCAGACATCCACAGCCTCTTCCACAGTGTCTCACACAAATTCACAGATGCAAAACACAGGTTTTAGACACTCACATCTCACTCACAAAGTCTCACACACTTTGTAAGATTCAATCACCAGGTCTCAAAGACAAACACACTTACCTTCATTATCTTGCACACATATGAACAAGTCTCACACACTAACAAGCTCACTCTCAGTGTCTCACAACTTGGATTCACGCATTAAGCCTCAAACTCCACCAAGCTCAAACACTGACTCTTACACACAATCTCAGACTTAATCCCAAGGTCTTAAACACCAAAAAGGTCACATGCAATGTCTCATACACATTCATAGATAGACTCTCACGGTCTTGAATACAGATAAACTCACTTGCAAGGTCTCACACATTCACCATTCAAGTCTCAAATACCCAGATGATCACTCAGTCTTACATACATTTAAAAATGCGCCATGTCTCCCACATCGAGAATCACACACAAAATGTCTCATACACATCTCCAGACTCATTCTCAAGGTCTCTGACACCCACAAACATGCTTAAAGCATCTCACACACATTCATAGACTCACTCCAAAAGGCTCCACACCCACAATCTCACCTACAACGTCTCACACACATTCTCAGTCTCAAGCTTAAAGCTTCAAAAACCCACAAACTTACTCATTGTGTGTGACACAAATTCACAGACTCAAAACAAAGGTCTCAAATACTCACAACAGTCTCACAAACTTTTGAAGACTCACTCATGAGATCTCAAAGACACACCCTCACCAGAAGCATCTCACATGTGTGCAGACTCACTCACAGGTTTTAAACATCCCTGAGCTCACGGAAGGTCTCACACACTATCATACAACACTCTGAGGTCTCAACACCCACAGGTTCACACTCACGGTCTTACATGCATTCACAGACTCCCACGGAATCAACCACCCACAACCCACCTGCAGGGTCTCACACACACGCACAACTCATTTCTAATGTCTAACACCCCCAGAGACTCGCTGTACTTCACAGACTCCTTTGAAGGTCCCAACCACCGACAAGCTGACGCCAGGCATGTCACACACACATTCCCAGACGCACTTCTAGGCTCTCAAACACTAAAAAGCCCACTCAAAAGATCTCTCACACAGGCACAGACTCAATCAACGTTAAAAAGCTCACTCATCGTGTCTCTCACACACTCACAGGGAGACTCTCCAGGTCTCAAGCCCATGGACAGGATCTCACACACGTTCACAGACTCTCTCACAGAGTTCAGAGTCTCAGGGAGCACGTTTCACACACACTCACAGACCCATCAACCAGGCCTCAAAGACACAGAAGCTCACTCACGGTCTCACACTCATTCTTAGACTCACCCACTAGATCTGAAACACCCAGAAGCTCACTTACCGTGTCTCACATACAAAGACTGACTCACAAGCTCTCCTAAACCCACAAGTTCACTCATAGAGTCTCACACACATTCCCAATTCAATTATAAGGTCTCAAGTACCAAAATGCTCACACACAGTGTCTCACATACAAAGACCGACTCACAAGATTCCCATACACAGAAGCTCACTCATAAAGTCTCACACGCATTCACAGACACACACTCAAGGCCTCCAACACCCACCGTCCCACTCAAGGGGTCTCACAGACACTCACACTTCAACGAGAAGATCTCTCACACCCACAAGCTCACTCACAGCTCTCAGAAAACACTCACACAACCTCACACTAGGTGTCAGACACACACAACCTCTTCACACTGTCTCACAGCATTCACAGCTCACATCCTGGTCTGAAACACACACAGGGGTCCCTCAAGGGTCTGATACACTCTCCTAGACTCACTCACAAGGTCTGAAACACAAACACATTTACTCAAATGTTCTCACACAAAGTGTAGACTCACTCAGAGACCTAAAGGAAGGATGAGCTCAATCCATCGGTCTAACACACATCCCCGGACTCGCCCACAAGGTCCCAAACACACACAGGCTCACTCACCAGTTCCCACACACATTCAGAAACCCACAAGCTCTCAAGCACGTAGAAGCTCATTTCCAAGGTCTCACATCCCCAGACTCACTCACAAGGCCTCAACCACCAAAAGGGTCACTCTCAGGGTCTTACACATTCATAGAATCACTACGTGGTCTCAATAGCTCCCAAATTCACGCTTAGGGTCTCACGCACAGGCACTGCTCACTGATAGGCCTCAGTCACCCCAAATTCAATCACACCGTCTCACTACATTCACAGATCCATTCCTCAGCTTGCAAACACCCGCAGGCTCACTCACAGTTTCTCACACTCACACTGACTCATCAGGTCACAAACACCCAGACACCCACACACAGTGTCTCTCACACATTTACTGACTCGCCCATAATATCTCAGATTTCCAGAAGTTCAAGCACAGGGGCTGACACACATTCCCAAACAGAAGACAAAGGGTGGAAACACACAGAGGTCACCGACAAAGCCTCACATTCTCTCCAAGACGCACTTACAAAGGCTCAGTGGCACACACTCACCTGCAGGGTCTCACACTTTCACGATTCACTCACAAGGTCCCAACCACCAAAGAACTAACTCACCATGTCTCACACATTCACAGACACACTCACCAGGTCACAAAACCCAGACCCTCTCTTACAGTGTCTCCCATAGACGCAAAGACTCATGCACCACACCCCCATTCACCCACAAGCTCACTCCCAGTGTCTCACACACGAACATGCAGAAACAGACACCCCAAACACCCACTATATCACGAACAAAGTCTCACATTCACAGAGAATCGTTCCCGTGGTCTGAGAGACACACAAACCCACCCGCAGAGGCTGGCACACATGTACAGACTCCATCACTAGCTCTCAAACACCCACCACTTACTCCCAAGGTCTCACTCACATCCTCCCATAAAAGGTCTCACACACATTCTCAGACTCACTCACAAAGTCTCAAACACCCAGAAGCTCAAGCACACGGTTTACACGCATTCACAGTTTCAACCAAAAGTCTCAGTCACCCACAATATCCCTTACAAAGTCTCACACACTCTCTCAGAAGCACTCACACGATCGCAAATACACACAAGTTCAGTTGGGTCTCACACACTTGTACAGACTTCCTCACAAGGACTCAAAGACCTATTGAATTCTGGCAGGGCCTTACACACATTCACAACTCACTCATAGGATTCAAACAGTCACAAGCTCACTCATATTGTGTCAGATTCACACCAAAGGCCTCAAACACCTTCAATCTCATGTCCAGTGTGTCACACGCTTCCACAGACTTAGTCACAATGTTTCAGACAACCACAAATCCACTCACAGCACCTCACAGACATGCACTCACTCACTCGAAAGGTATTCTACAACTACAGGCTCACCCAGAATGTCTCACATACCTTGCCAGACTCACTTTCAAGGTCTCAAACACCCACAGAATCATCCACCATGCTCACACACATTCAGACTCACACCCCAGGTCTCAAACACCCCAGGATCATCCCCAGGGTCTTACATAAGTAGATTCGCCTACAAAGTCACAAAGACACACAGGCTCACTGGCAAGGTCTCACACATAGGTACCGACTCACTCACACGGACTCAAACACCCAAGACTCACTTGCAAGACCTCACACACATTCACAACTGAAGTACAGGTTTCACGCCCCTCCAACCTCCCTCGCTTAGTCCCACAGACATTCCCAGCCTTTCAAAGAATCTCACACACCGACTACAATCTTAGGGATCAAGTCTACCGCACACTCACAGATGCATTACAGATCTCAATGACACACAAGGTCGCTTACAGGATCTCACACATATTTAGAGATCCATGTCCCAGGTCTCAAAGACCCACAAGTCATGCACAGCTTATTACACACACTACCAGGCACAAAACAAAGGTTTTAGACATTAACAATCTCACTTAGAACGTCTCATACACTGTCTCATACTCACATGTGTCGTCTCAAACACCCACAAACTCACTCACAGGGCCTCACATATATCATCTCAAACACCCACAAACTTACTCACAGGGCCTCACATATATTCCTAGTCTGTCTCATAGAGTCTCAAGATGCCTATAAAATCAGCGACCATGTCTCACGCACATGCACAGACTCATCGACAAGGCCTCAAAGACACAGAAGTTCACTCAGGGTCTCACACTCATTCTTAGACTCACCCACTAGGTCTTCACCACCCACGAGCTCACTCACAGTGCCTCACATACAAAGACAGACTCACAAGCTCTCCTACACCCAGTAGCTCACTCACAAAGTCTCACGCGTGTTCACAGACTCACACACAAGGCCTCAAATACCCACTGTCCCACTCGGAGTCTCACAGACACTTACACCACAACGAGAAGATCTATAACACCCACAAGCTCACTCACAGCTCTCAGAAAACACTCACGGACACAACCTGACACTAGGTCTCAGACACATACAACCTCTTCACAGTGTCTCACAGCATTCACAGACTCACACTCTGCTCTGAAACACACACAGGGGTCCCTCAAGGGTCTGACACACACAATCCTAGACTCACTCACAAGGTCTGAAACGTAAACACGTTTACTCAAATGTTCTCACACAAAGTGCGGACTCTCTCAGAGACCTAAAGCAAGGATGAGCTCAATCCATGGGTCTAACACATCCCCAGATTCACCCACAGGGTCCCAAACACCAACAACAGACTCACGGGTTCACACACATCCCCAAACTCACCCACAAGGTCCCACATTCCCACAAGCTCACTCCCAGTTCCCACACACATTCAGAGACCCACAAGCTCTCAAGCCCGTAGAAGCTCATTCCCGAGGTCTCACATCCCCAGACTCACTCACAAGGCCTCAACCACCAAAAGGGTCACTCTCAGGGTCTTACACATTCACAGATGCACTACATTCACGTTCAGGGCCCCCACACACGGGCACTGACTCACTCACAGGCCTCAAGCACCCCACACTCACTCACACTGTCTCACACACATTCACACGCTCACTCCACAAGCTCCCACATGCCCACAGCTACATTTACAGATCCATTCCACAGTTTGCAAACACCCACAGGCTCACTCACACTGTCTCACACAGACACAGCACGTCTCAAACACCCCAAGCTCACACACAGTGTCTCACACACATTCACTGACTCACCCCTAAGGTCTCATATTTCCAGTAGCTCAAGCACACATCCCCAGAATCAAGACAAAGTTTTGAAATGCAAAGAGCTCACTGACAAAGCCTCACACTCTCTCCAAGATACACTTGCAAAATCTCAAAGACATACACTCATCTGCAGGATTTCACATTTCCCCGACTCACTCACAAGGTCTCAACCACCAAAGAAATAATAGCTCACTGTGTTGCACACATACTCATAGACACATCCACCAGTTTTCACATACGCTCACAGATCCATTCATAAAGCCTCAAACACCCACAGCTCAATCACATGGTCTCACCCACATTCACAGTCACACTCACCAGGTCACAAACACCCAGATACTCACTCACTCACATAGATGCAAAGATACATGGACAACATCCCAACGCACCCACAAGCTCACACCCAGTGTCTCACACACTCACAGACAAAAACAGACACTCCAAACAACCACTATATCATGCACAAAGTCTCACATTCGCTCAGCATCATGCCCGTGGTCTCAAAGACATAAACCAACCCACAGAGCCTGGCACACATGTACAGACTCCATCACATGCTCGCAAACACCCACCACTCACTGGGAAGGTCTCCCTTGCACCCAGAACTCATTTACTAGGTCTCAAACACCCATAGCTGACATAAAAGGTCTCACACACATTCACAGACTCACTCACAAAGACTCAAACACCCAAAAGCTCAAGTACATGGTTTACACACATTCACAGCTTCAGCCAAAAGTCTTAGTCATCCACAATCTCCCTTACAAAGTCTTACACACTCTCTCAGAAGCACTCACATGATCTCAAATGCACACAAGCTCATCTGCAGTGTCTCACACACATGGATGGGCTCACTCACATCCACACATAAAACGTCTCACACACATTCACAAACTCACCCACAAAGACTCAAACACCCAAAAGCTCAAGTACATGGTTTACACACATCCACAGCTTCAGCCAAAAGTCTCAGTCACCCACAATCTCCCTTACAAAGTCTCACACACTCTCTCAGAAGCACTCACATGATCTTAAATACACACTAGCTCAACCAGGTCTCACACACATGGATGGGCTCACTTACAAGATCTCAAACACCTACAACTTCATACCCAGTGTGTCACACATATATTTACAGACTTAGACACAATGTCTCAGTTACCCACAGACCCACTCACAGTGTCTCACACACCTGCACTTGTTCATTCAAAATGCACTCAGAATGTCTCACACATATCCACAGAGAGACTGCCGTGTTCTCAAACACCCACATCTTATGGGAAGGGCCTCACACACATTCACAGACTGGCTCACAAGGTCTCAAACACCCCAAAACTCACTTGCAAGATCTCACACACATGGACCGCTAACTTACAAGATCTCACACAGCCACAAGCTGACGCGTGTGGTCTTTCAAAGAGTCTCACACACCTACGATTCACACACACTCACAGCCTCACACCCCAGGTCTCAGACACACACAAGCTCACTGCAGGGATTCATCTACCACAGTCACAGATCACTCAGAAACCTCCAATCCTCACTACCACACTCACAGTGTCTCACACATGTTCACACACCCAAAACCTCACTCGGCACATATCACATACATTCTCAACTCACTTACCAAGTCCCCAATCCAAACAATTCACTCACAGTGTCTCACACATGTTCACACACTCACTCACAAGGTCGCCTACACTCAGAAGCTCACTCACCACATAAAACATGCATTCACAACTCACTTTCCAAGTCCCCCAAACCAAACGCTCACTCGCAATGTCCTACACCCTTTCACAACTCACCAACTTTCAAACACCAAGAAACACACACTTCCAGTCATACAGAAAGCCTCAGACACCCACAGGCTCATTCACAGTGTCTTACACACATTCACAACACAATCACAAATCCTCAAACAACGGAGCCTCCTGACAGGGACTAAAACACATTCCTGGACTCAAAACAAAGGTTTCAAACAAACGAGTCTCACTTACAAAATCTGACACTTACAAAGGTGATACACTCACCCCAAAGTTCTGTCCTGTACACACTCACATGTAGGGTCTCACGCATGCTGACAGACCCACTCCAAGGATTCAAACACCTACAAGCTCATACCCTGTTGTCTCACACACATTCACAGACTTACTCATCTCACACACTCCAAACTCACAGTGTCTCACACACACTCAAAGACTCACATACAAGGACTTCTACACCCAGAATTTCACTCACAGTGTCTCACACATATTCACAGTGACTCTCAATGTCTCAAACACTCACAAGCTCATTCCCAAGGTCTGACACACATTCACGGGAACAAAACAAAGTTTCACACACTCACAGTCTCACTGACAAAGTCTCACATACTTTCTCGGCCTCACCCACAAGGTCCAAAGGACACACCATTTCACCCACAGGGTTTCACACACATGTACAGACATACTCAGAAGGCCTCCAACTCCCACAAACTTAAGCCTAGGGTCTCCCACACACTCACAGACTCACTCACAGGTCTCAAGCATGCACATGCTCACACACAGGGTTACACCCACTCACCCTCTCAACACACGGGATTCCAACATACACATTCTCACTTGCAAAATTTCACCCACTTTCTCAGAGTCACTCTCAAGGTCTCACACCCTCACAAGTTCACCGGCATCATCTCACACATGTGCATACACCCCTGCACAATGTCTTAAACACCCAGAAGCACATTCGGAATCTCACACACATTCACAGACTCATTCCAATGGTCTCAAACACCCAGAAGTTCACTCACACTAATACATTCAACGACTCACTCACATCAACTCCTACACCCAGAAGCTCACTCACAAAGTCTTACATGCATTCACAGACTCACTCCCACAGTCTCAAACACACATAAGCTCACTCACACGGTCTTACATGCATCCACAGACACAAAATGGACATTTTAAACACCCACAATATCACGTACAACATATGACATGCTATTTCAGAATCCCTCACAATGTCTCAAAGGGATATAAGTTCAACCGCAGGGTCATGCACACATGTACCGACTCCATCACAAGCTCTCAAACACCCTCAACTTCACTCGCAGGATCTCACTCACATTTACAACTCACTCACAATGCCTCAAACACCCACTAGTTCACCCTCAGGGTCTCACACACACTCACAACTAAGTCTTAAACACTCAGAAGCTTACACAAAACAACCCACACTAATCCACAGTCCCATTCCGAAGGTCTCAAGCTCATGCCCAGCATGTCAGACACCCATTCATAGACTTGGTGACAACGTCTCAAAGCTCACTCACAGGGCCTCAAATTCATGCATTGACTCACTAACAAGGTCTCCTACAACCGAAACCTCACTCACAATGTCTCACACATTGTCTCACTCCTAAGGCGTCAAACAAACACTTGAAGGTCACCCGAAAGGTCTCACACACAATTACAGACACAAAACAAAGGTTTCATATACAATCTCATTTTAAGTCTTACCGGGGTGAGCCCCGGTGGCATAGTGGTTGTGTGTGGGACTGTGGTCCACAGGGTTGAAAATTCAAATCCAGCAGTGGCTCTCCAGGAGCAAGGCTGGGCCTCCTACTCTCAAGAGGGCAGT
>PVJH01046626.1:0-11733 GCA_004026705.1 Nesogale talazaci | reverse complement strand
CCAGCAAGCATTTCAAGTCCACCATCGGATCTATCAATTTTGGGCACGGAATCATTAGACTCTCTAGTCCTCACACTCAATAAGCTAATCCTCTCATTGGTTTAGGCCAGGTACATAAAAATTCTCAACTTGTTTGATCAATGAAACAAGTTCTAGCTGTATTAAAAATTCATTTAAAACAATTTTATGCTTTATGAATCAACAAAGTCTCAGTTCCATTGCATGTTAGCTGTTCATAAAAATAAATTTCTTCTGATAGGAAGAAGATTACATTAGGATGATAGAATCTCAGGCCCAGTTCCATCATTAGCTATGAAATGTTCATTTCCTCCTTTTTAAAAATAGCCATTGGTTTGAGAGGCTGTGTTTCTTTTCAAGACTCCGACTCTGTATTTCTTATGCTAATACTGCAAGACTTTCATTTACAGTTCAGGGTATTTTCCTGCAAAGAATTCACTGTGACTTAGAAAAACTAATTAAGCGGTAATATTTGTGCTTGGGACAATCAGAAACAGCTTTTAGCTTCAATAAGAAGGGCTGAGCCCCAGTGGCGTAGTGGTTGTGCACGGGACTGCGGCCCACTGGGATGGAGGTTCAATTCCAGCTCCACAGGCGCAAAGGCTGGATCTCCTACTCCCACCACCAGAGGGCAGTGATGCCCCCCAAAATACAAAAAAAAACCCAAAAACAAAAAGAAAGAGCATTTGAAATATATACAAAAGGAGTGGTAAGAAGATCAGCAACATGAAGGAGCTTCAACTTTCATGAAGAGCTCAAAACGTTTATAAACCAGCCCAACCGGCTGTCTCTATTAAACAGAAAGAAATGAAATCTTCCAGTGACAAGCAAGCATACACTAAGGTTGCTAAAGTTTCCTTATGTACTAACCTTTCAAATGTGAATCTGAACATTTAGAATATTGCTAACTTACAAGGCAGAAGGAGGCACATTCCTGGCATAGTGAAAATGGCTGCAAGCGATCAGATTTCAGTTTGTGCTTGTTCCTTTAGCAGAACTCAGGTCTCGCCTCGAAGAGGAAGATGCCCAGGAAAACAGATTCAGGAAAGATTACAAAGCCATCGGAGATATGGCAGCAAAAGCACAACCAACAACAGGCAAAACAGATATAAGGAATCTCTTAAAAATCACATGCTTTTGTTCATCAAAGGATTTTATTTTAACAGTGAAAAAAAAAATTCAGCCTATTCACTGGGAGGAAATTTTTGAGAATTGTATATTCAAAAAGGGACCGATTGCCTCAAAATATGTAGAAAAATCTCTACAACTTAAAAACAAGAGACAAACAACCCAAATTAAAAATGGCCAAGGACTCACACAGCCATTTCACCAAAGGAAATATTTACATGATCACAAGCACGTGACAAGACACAAAACGTCACTGGCCGTTGTTGTTGTAAGATATCGCATTGGTTCTGACTCAGTCACTCTGTGTACAACAGAATGAAACACTTCCCAGTCCGGTCTCATTCTCACAACAAATAGTCGTGCGTGAGAGCCCGATGTTGCCGACTCTGTAGCAATCCCTCTCGCCAAGGGCCTTCCTGTTTTTGCTGTCCCTTCACTCTACCAAACATGATGTCCTTCTTCGGGGACTGGCCTCTCCTGACAGCATGTCCACAGTACGCAAGACAAAGTCTTACCATCCTTACCTTTAAGAGAATTCTGACTGTCCTTCTTCCCAATCATATCTGTGTTGACTTCTGGCAGTCCATAGTACTTTCAAAATTTTTTGCCAGTACAACAATTCAAACACATCAATTCTTCTTCAGTCTTCCTTATTCGATGTCCCACTTTCTCCTGCACAGAAGACAATGGCGAACACCAGGGATTTGTGTCAGGGGCATCTTAGTTCTCACATAAATACCTTTGATCTTCAACATTTTAAAGAGGCTTTGTGCAGCAGATTTACCTACTACAATGTATCATTTGATCTTGTGACTGCTGTCCCCGGGAGCATTGATTGTGGATCTAAGCAAGATGGAATCTCTCAAGAACTTCCATCTCATTCTCTGCTTATCACGATGTTACATATTGGTCCAGTTGTGAGGATTTGGGTTTTCTTATCCAGACTGAAAGCTGCAATCCGTACTCTTCATCAGCAAATGCTTCAATTCTTCGTCACCTTTATTAGAGAGATGCTAATCAATACTGCAAGGACATACTAGTTCACGAATAGAATAGTGATAATAAGAACAGAAAATAGCAAGTGTCATTATGATAGTGAAGCTAGAAGCCTCATTCATGGTTGGTGGAAACACAAATGGTTCAACTACAATAGGAAACAGTTTGGGGGTTCCTTGAAAATGGAACATAGAACTACTACTTAACCCAGAAATCTCAATCTGGGATATATCTAGAAGTGTGAGTAGGAATACAAATAGAAACCTGTACACCAATGTTCATTAGTGCATTTCCACAATACTCAGAAAATTGCTTCTTTGTTTCTGAATCCACCAACTTCCAGTTGTTTCCCACTCATAACAACCCTTTCTGAGACTGCAAATCTTTAGAGGAACAGACCACCTCTCCTCTTTCTCCTATAGAGTACCTGACGGGTTTGAACCACTGACTTTGCAGTTCCCACCCTGAGGTCTAGCTTACATTGTCAATGCTATAACAGAAATACCGCAAGCGAGAGGGTTTAATCGACATAAATGTCTTTTCTCACAGTTTAGAGCAGCGATTCTCAGCCTGTGGGTCGCAATCCCTTTGGGGGTTGAAGGACCCTTCACAGGGGTTGCCCGGAGTCATAGCAGTAGCATAATTATAGCTATGAAGTAGCAACAAAAATAACTTTATGGTTGGGGGTCACCACAGCATGAGAAATTATATGAAAGGACCACAGCATTAGGAAGGCTGAGAAGCACTGGTTTAAAGATTAGAAGTATGAATTCAGGGCATAAGCTCTGGAAAACATCTTTTCCCTTCTCTTTCCTCATGTAGAATGCCCATGTCTCCTTTTAGCTTCTGTTCCTTGGCTCTTAGCAATCTTCACATGGCATGATATTTTCCCTCAACTGTGTTGGTTGTTATTAGCTTCTGTCCATACTCTCTATTCATTTAACATCCCAAAGGGGGTTTAAGACACATCCAATAGCCTAATGGTGATATTAATATAACAATGAAACAAATCCTACTCCCAAGATGGGATTACACCCATAGATAAAGGGGTTAGGATTAACAACACATATTTTGGTGAAATACATTTTAGTTTATATCATATGGAAATACCCAACATATCTATGAACAGATGAACGGATAAGAAAAAATGTAACATTGTACACCATAACTATCACTGAGTGACAAAACAGGAATGACATTTGGATCAATGCCACTACATGGATGAACCTTGAAAACATCATGCTGAGTGAATAAAGTCAGTCGCAAAAAAGTGAACTTCAAAAAAGGTTAGTGACAAAACTCCATTATCTCGCTTCCATCACATAAACAAATACATAAAAACCAAAGATTGTTAGTGATTTGTAGGAAGAGAAGGAGCAGAGAAAGGAGAGTCATTGAATTTATGTTAATGATGGTGGAATTAACTGAAAAAATATGAGAATGGTTGCACAACTTGAAGAATATAAATAATGTCACAGACTTGCACATGAAGAAATTCTTGAGATGGTGTATGTTATGTTTTATATATATATATATTAATCACAATAAGATACATTATCAGAAATAACAACAATAAAGGGAATTATTAAAGTATCCTATACTCATCAAATACCTTTAGATTAAAAGCAAAACTAGGAGAATTTACAAAGGAATAAAATTTATTAATTAAGTTGAAGAGACCATAACTGTAGTAGGTTCACAGTTAAGTCTGAAAACAGGAACAAGAAGTGGGAAATCACAAAGATGCTAATTTGGAGGGTTCAGGCTGGTTTTTCTGAAAAACAAGTCTTAAATCTGGAACAGACTGTTACTGTCAAAGACCCACCATGCCAACAAAAAGGCATTTAAGGACGCAACAACTTTTCAGAAAACTGTATTCTGGTTCCATCTTTTTCATTACTGTATGTTTCTAATAGGCATTGCATTGCACTAACCAAAAGTCATGGGCTTACCTAACATAACCAGTACCAGTTCTCACAATGAAGACATGAGCCTGGTATTTTTAATCCCTAGATTGTAGATAAAGTTAGCAAGGTTCATTGAGAAAGAAAATGTTTTCAGAATGATGATGACAACAAATGTACACATGTGCTTGACACAATGTATGTATGGATTGTGATAAGAGTTGTACGAGACCCCTGTTAAATGATTTATTTAAAGAAAAAGAAAGCAGTTCCCTCCCCCCCTCCCCCAAAAGATAGTAAGGTTCAGAGAAGCTAAGTAATGTGCTTCCTGTCACACCAAGTAAGTGGCTGGAAAAATGATTAAATTCATGTTTTTTTTTTTGGGGGGGGGGGGGCATCACTGCTCTCCGGTGGTGGGAGTAGGAGGCCCAGCCCCACTGCTGGAATTGAACCTCCGTC
Source organism: Nesogale talazaci (assembly GCA_004026705.1). Lineage (NCBI taxonomy): Eukaryota > Metazoa > Chordata > Mammalia > Afrosoricida > Tenrecidae > Nesogale > Nesogale talazaci. Next base: position 7,228 of record PVJH01046626.1, on the reverse strand, counting down.
CCAGTGGGCCGCAGTCCTGCGCAAAACCACTACGCCACCGGGGCTCAGCCCTAAATTCATGTTTTATTAATAATGAAATATATTGATAGTTTAAAATGTTTGATTACTTTCACGACATAGTCATAGTTCAGGTTAGAGTGGTGAATATAATTTCCCATTATGAAATATATGATTTTAAAAAAATCTGTGACTAATTGGTGAGATCAAATACCCTTTTACTGTTTACTAAGGCTTTGTCATTGTCAACTAGAGAAGTCACGAGTCTCATTCTCTAAGTAAGACCTAAGTAAATATTCAATACTTTGCTAATTATATGTTCTTTTTACATATATTAGTTCCCCTGGGTCCTATTCTCAACAGTTTGTGCTGGTGATCTAGTGTGCTGCTTTCCATTGGGTTTGGTGAGTCTCTCTCCATTCCTTTGGAAATAAATAGAAAATCAGTTCAAAGTAGGATTCTGAATCCCATATAAAATAGCATGTCCCCAAAATGAAATTAATATCCATAGTCTTTCAGAGAAGTCTTTATTTTCCATTAGAAGCACATAAAGCATCAAAGCCTGATCTAAACACCTGTCAAAGATGGGGTGAAAGGTGGAAAGCATCAAGTGCAAATGAAAAAAGCCATCAGGAAGGGCATTCACTGGTCTTTAAAAGAAAAGTCTACTTTACAGGAATGTTTTTACCACCAGTGGTCCCATAATAGAGTGTTTATAATTCTCTTCACTTTGAGTACAATTTCAACACACTTTCGTATTAGATTAACATGTCTTTTCATATGGTGGTGGGCCCAAGAAAACATCTGAAGCACTGGAAAAGCTACATAGCAACGACAGGATGTCCTGTTGCATTTATCTAGTCTGACAGACCCGTGACTCACGGTACAGCTTCACACATCGGAAATGGCTTTGCTGTGTATGACAGCTCTCTCCTCATAAATAGTCAACCCAGAGGTTTAAAATTAAGAGACCACATTTGTTCTTCTCTAAAGGTATCGCCTATTAATCCTTCTTGAAGTGAAATAGACTTCAGTTTGCGCATGGAGGTGGTGATTAAGTCAACAAGTATAAGCAGCCTCCCTTCAAGCTTTCTAGGTCGAAAGTCCTAAAAATGGGTTACAGTTCCTTTTGAAGTTGAAGATACTAATTGGGATGAGGAAAATGCCCCCAGATCAAATCTCCATGTTTTGGCCATTGTTGTGATAAGTTGGAATGGCGCTTGCCCAACTAAGAAAATGTCTCTTGCCCAACAGTCGCATTAAAATAGCACTCTGTCGAAGGACAACACTGCTCCCATCCTTGCTCGTCCTCTGAGGGAGTTCAACAGAAGCTGTATCCACAGGAAGACTCTTCAAGTGTATTTTGGGTTCTGACTGTCATTCTTACCCTTTTCTCTACTCTTGGATTTTATTCTTTAAAATCCCAGGATCACGCTGGTTAGTCTGCTTTTTCTATGTGGACTTAGCTGGCCCCTGCCTTGGATGCTACTGGCTTTCAGACAAAATTCTAGGGTCCCAGATGTGAGACAATAGCTAGATTATTAGCATCTTAAGCTTTGGACGGGGGAGAGTGGGAGGAAATAAGGATCTAATAATACTGAATACAGGAATGAAATGACCTAAAACCAATGGTGGTAATGACTATACAACTCTTTTTAATATATGAACCTTTTGAATTTTATGGTACATCAATTATATTTCAATAAAAAGATTTCTTTAAGGGATGGCAGAATTTTTTCATTTGAATAAGCAAAAACAAATTCATACTCTCGATAATGATTTAAAAATCAATAATTATTTAAAATGTAAAGTAAAATAAAGAACAGATGAAGTCCCTCCTTTCTCTTCTTTTTAAACAGCCATTATTAATTCCACCATATTCCTTTGCACAGAAACATCTTGATTACATTATCATAAATTATCTTTTTTTTTTTTTGGCATCACTACTCTCCGGTGGTGGGAGTAGGAGGCCCAGCCCCACTGCTGGAATTGAACCTCCGTCCCAGTGGGCCGCAGTCCCGCGCACAACCACTACGCCACCGGGGCTCAGCCCATAAATTATCTTTTCCTTCTCCATCACCCAAGTTAATGTACTTAGGTTTTATCAGAGTATTTGAACCTCCATCCTTTAAATTAGTATTTATGGCAAATTGAGTACCAGTGAAACACTGATCTGCTAACCATAAAGTCAGGGTTTCAAGCCCATGAGCTGCTTTGCAGTAGATAGATGAGAGCGCTTCTTCTGAGAAAGATGTTAAAGTCTCAGAAACACAAAAGGAGCAGTTCTACTCTGACCTCCAGGGTCCTGATGAGTTGGAAATGACTCGAGGACTGTGAATTTTTCAGCTACTCACTCAATCTCTCATGTTCGTGCAATGAGAGGCATTTTAATACTTAGGGCTGGGGAATAGAGTAAGAATTAAGATAGGGGGTGAAGGGAGAGGGACTGTCGTTCCTAGAGAACACACACACCTTTTGGTTTGTTGTTAGCATTATGGGGGCAAGGATCTTCATCCATCAGAGACAAATACATTCCCATTTCCTCCTAGCACTAGCACTTTTCCTATTTTTAGTCTATAGAGACTATGCCATTCTAAGATGATTTTCAAAGATAGCTAAATTTGAGAGGCAGTCATCATGTTTCCTAGGCTTTTACTTACCTCAGTGTTTCAAAAGTGGGGGATACCATGCCCCTTTTGGGGGGCATGGGAGGGCCTCGAATGAAGCAGGGAGGCTACAAAAGCAGATACCTAAAATTTATCCTGTATTATAAACTAAAGAATAAAAGTTTTTGCTTGTCATGGGGGTGCTAAGTAATATTTATTTTTCCTTTTTTCTGTAAAGGGGATCTGTGATGAACCAGTGTGAATTTGGGTACATGCTAAAATTCACCTCTCCTGTGCCAGCAGCAGATTCTGTGGCACACATGACAGTCCCTTTTCTTACCCCCACACTCCCACTTAGACTAATTTTTAAACTTGATACTTCAGTCAAAACCTGCCAATGGACTGGATTTGGCTGCTGACCTGGAGCCCATTTAGCCTTCTGCATTAGGGAGCTAATTCCCTCTGTCTGTAAAGCTAGCAGCTGCCACCAAGAACATTGCTATCGTCTACAAAAGAGTAATAGCTCCTTCCCCACAGGACTCTGATATCAACTGGAGGCCGGTATGATCAAGTCAGTTTTGATTGATACGTAAAAAATGAACACGTTTAATGAAAAAATATAACCTTATGCATTTAGTGACTATGTTCAATAAACTAAACATGGAACGCAAACAAAAGAGTTCCCATGTCGAAATATGAAAACCAAAGTAGAAAGAAATCATCCTTTTCTTTTAAAATATTGTGTCACATTAAAGAGAGGCTAACAGAAAAAGGAAATGAAAAGAAGCATAGTTAACCACAAGATTGCATTTTAAATTAATTATAAAAGGAAGTTATTTTATTTTGAACCATAACTTTATGATTGGCTGAAGGTCGTTGACAAGATTCAGTCTAAGGAATATCAATTTATGAAAAATGAGATGGAAATCAATGTAGGAGAAATTTGTTTAGGATCCAATCCTGTTAAAACTTTAAGAAAAATTAAATAGGTAATTTTGATTAAACAAAGAACTGGCAATAAATAATAGAACTGAAGAAGTAATAAAATTTGTGGGGAATATAAATTTCTCAAAAAATATTTGTTTAGCTTGAGGATATGGCAATAGAAAAAGCTTTGAATGTTGTTTCGAGGTAAAATGATTTGAATCATGAACTTCATGGTTGATTAAAATGAAACCACAGAGGGTAAGGCACAACCATGATTCAGACACTTAGAAAATGAACAGGGCTTATAATATTCAGAAATGAGGGGCTAGTTTTCTCATAATGGATCTATCCGTTGCTATACAGGGGCAGCACTGAGACACAGTGCAGGAATTGTGCCCAATCTGATCCCCCAGACCAGGGGAAACACGAAGTGAGTGCAACAAAGCAGCAGGGTAAGCAAAGCAACAAAGTCCCCAAGGAATTCTGAATACAGATTCCAGGCTTGGGGGCAGGGCTTGGCACTGCATCGGACCCAATCAGAAAACATTCATAAGGAACCGCAGACAGACATGGAACTATTCATAGATTGTTTCCCACTCTAGCTCCCCCACTTTTTCATGTCTATCTAAATAAGATAGGCAGGATAAGCAATTCTGAGGAGAAAGCAATGGGACCAACGATTCTGGTGGGACAGGGGAAAGGAGGAGCGAGCAAAAGACCCAGGGACAAAGGAACAACAAGAGATCTAAAATCTATGGTTAGAAGGGCATAGAATGCTTGGTGGGGTTCGATCAACTACAGTGGAGCTGAGAGGAAGTACAGAGAATGGAATGAAAGTCAAGCATGATAATGAGACAGGAGGAAAGTAAAAGAAAATAGAAGGAAGTAGGAAGCAAAAGACAGTTATAGATTATAAACATAGGCATGTCCATATGTAAATATATTGATATATAATGATAGGGATGTAGGTCTATGTACATAGATTTAGAGGTTAAATATTAAGGTAGCTAATGGACATTGGATCTCTGCTCAAGTCCTCCCTAAATGCAAGAGCACTTAGCTCTAACAATCCAGCATTCTGTGATGCTCACCTTCTCATCACAATTGCTAAAGACAAAATGGATACATAACAAATGTGGTGAAGAAAGCTGATGTTGCACAGCTATTACAAGATATAGCATTTGAGGTCTTAAAGACTTGGAGTTAAACAAATGGCCATCTTACAGGAAAGCAACAAGCCCACATTGAAGCAGCACACCAACCCATGTGATCATGAAGTATCCATGGAATCAGGTATCTGGCATCATAAGACCCAAACCAAACAACCAATGGTCAGAATGGAGACCCAAAGCCCATCTGTAGACAACTGAACATTCCCTCACAGAAGGGATAAGCCAGCCAGTCACTGACGAAACATACTTTTCTCTAGTTCTTTAATGCTTCCTGTCCCCACCCCACTATCATGATCCCATTAATATTCCATAAGTCTAGTTAGACCAGAGCATGTACACTGGTAAGATAAGGGCTCTTTACACATAGAATGCAGGACAGATAATGCGTCAGGGCCAATAATGAGAGTAGCAATACAGCCTACGGCCATACCACCCTGAACATGCCCGATCTCATCTGATCTTGGAAGCTAAGCAGGGTCGGGCCTAGTTAGTACTTGGGTGGAGAGTAGCAATGCAACAAGGGTAGGAGGGGGTTGCTGGGGGTGGGGGGTGTGAAGGGGGAAAAAGAAGGAACTCATTGCAATGATTGACATACAGCTACTCCCCCCTCCTCCGAAGGGGGACAAACAGAAGTGTGCATGAAGAAAGATAATGGATAGTGTAAAAGTAATTTATAAATTATTAAGGGTTCATGAGGGTGGGAGGGGAGGGAAAGGCAAAAAGAGGAACTGAAAAGGCAACTTATGTACAAATGTACTTGATACAATTGATGTATGGATTGTTATAAGAGCTGTGTGAGCCCCCCTATAAAAAATGATTTATTAAAATTTTAAAGCAACAGTGGAGCTGTAAGTGAAGGAACTAAAGAATATATGTGGTGACACTTGAATCATCAGATAGGTGACAGAATAATAATGGGCTAAGGCTTGTGCCAAATTTTTGATAGCAAGCAGCTTTATGAGGTATTTATTATTTTTTTTAGTAATTTTCAAAGTTTTATTTGCTTATTTTTTGCATGTAAAGTATTCTTCAATAACATCCTTGCCTTGAGATTCTTTTCCATAGTGCTCAACAACCGCACAACTGCAGCCAACCACTTTCCAGGGTTTCCTCTATCAGTTTTGAAGAGGCCCGCCCACTCTCCTCCTTTCTTGTTGTCATCACTTTAATGACATCACCTGTGTTCAGCACACAGGGCCTCCACTCACTTGACGTACATAGGCTCCTCACAGTCGGATGCAAACACACAAAGACGAGCTTGGCACTGGTCTAAGGCCTTGGCAGCTTTGCGAATTCCATGTGTTGGGCCATCATGGATGAGGGCGCTCTTCAGCACCTCTTACAAAGCAGTGTTAACGTCCATGACTCCTCCAACAGCAAGGCCATCCTCGCCGGCCATGGCGGTAGGTTATGGGTGGGACCCAATCTTGAACACACTGGAGCCTCCGCCTCTGCATAGCTAGGTGGGGATAGGGCGCTAAGTATTTATTATCCTACACTAAAGCATAGATTTCTTGAGATTGTATAGTGTTGGCATTTCTTAAGAATATTAAATTAGGGCTGAGCCCCGGTGGAGTAGTGGTTGTGCACATGACTGCGGCCCACTGGGTTGGAAGTTCGAATCCAGCAACAGCTCTCCAGGAACAAAGCTGGGCCTCCTACTCCCACCACCAGAGGGCAGTGATGCCCCCCAAAATAATATTAAATTAATCAAATTGCATTGTTTAAAATGCTTAGTAAGATAAGTTGAAAAGAACTTGCTTACAACAACATACCGAATATATGTGTGTATAAGCTGAGTTTTTCAGCACATTTTTTAAAGCAGCTTTTGTGGTAAAATTAGGTGTCTCAGGTGATAGTTGACTTGGCTTATACTCAAGTATATATGGTATTTTTTTTTTGTAGAACATTCTGTATAAAGGGTTTTCAGGTCATCTTTGTTTAGGTAGAGATTCAAAGTCCGTCTGCTTCTTTATTTTGTGTGTGTATGTATGTGGGTGTATGCACACATATATGTATTCACCTGTAAGTATTTATACCTATATTAGTATTTATACCTATTTATACCTATATATATTACTTTTTAGTTCTTTCCTCTTGCCCCACTATTATGTTTACCTATTGTTCACTTGTCAGTTATTCCTCTCAGATAAATTTCAATTCATCAAACATGATCCGGAATACTAAATCCTTATTTTCAACAATTTTATACCCCTGCCCCTGTTGTTATTGGGTCCTCGCTCCCTTCCTCAACCTCCTCCTCTCCCAAGTCCCCCATTCCTCAAAAAACACCCTGTGGGGGCTGAGCCCCGGTGGTGTAGTGGTTGTGCGCTGCGGCCCATTGGGATGGAGGTTCAATTCCAGCTCACAGGAGCAAAGGCTGAGCCTCCTACTCCTACCACCAGAGGGCAGTGATGCCTAAAAAAATAAATAAATAAAAATTAAAAAAATACCCTGTGGTCCCATTGATATTTCCTTGGGTTTGCCTATCCTGCCTATCTTATATAGAGACCAAAAGGGGGGGGG
>PVJH01046625.1:0-11709 GCA_004026705.1 Nesogale talazaci | reverse complement strand
TTGGAATACAGTCTCTTTTTTTAAGCATCACTGCCCTCTGGTGGTGGGAGTAGGAGGCCCAGCCTTTGCTCCTGTGAGCTGGAATTGAACCTCCATCCCAGTGGGCCACAGTCCTGCACAAAACCATTATGCCACCGGGGCTCAGTAGAATACAGTCTTTCACAGTACTGTGTAATTGATTTTCTATTCTATTAGGGTCTGCTGTGACTTCCCGTTTCATCCCTAATTCTAGATTTTGATGTCTGCCTCTTCTTTATCTTTGTTAAGTTTGCCACCAGTTTTCTTTATTTTGTTGATCCTTTTTAAAAAGCCAACTTTTTGCTCTGTTGATTTTTGTGATTTATGGCAGTCATGTAATCTGATGCTAATTTGATTAAGAGTGTAGGGGTGGAGTCTAGCCTGTCAACCTGGAAATAGCTAATGAGACCTCTGTGTGGGCGTGGCTTTCTCTGAGAATTAAGGGAAATCTTGCAATATTTCCCCTGTGGGGATGGAAACCATCAACTCAGTCCCTGGGAGATGCTCTTCTGATAAGATGGCAGCAATTCTGATAGACCCTGAATCCTGGAGAAGCTGGAGGAAAAGCCACATGGCCTTGCCCTGATGGAACCAGACCTCTGGTTGCGGAGAAGTCACATGGCGACTCCTGCCACGACTGAGATGCTTCTACTGGCAGTGGATACATAAAACTCTGCACCCACTGGCCTGTGACTGTCCTCGCATCATTGCATGTGCTTCATGAGTCTGAAGAGGCCTAATGGATTGGTATTGGACATAGGGGCTAATAACGGACTTATGGACTTGGACTAGATGGGGTTGGGATGTTTTCTTAATGTTCCTTTCTTGTATATAAAATTCTCCCTTATATATATATGTGTGTGTGTGTGTGTGTGTGTGTGTGTGTGTGTGTGTGTGTGTTAATGAATTTGTTTCTCTAGTCTACCCGGACTAACACATCATTGTCCTATTTTCTAATAGAAGCTTATTAATCTCCATTCTAATTTTAATGATTTGTTTTGTTGTTAGGATTATACTCTGTTTTAATTGCTGGAGGTGTTGAGTTAAGGTGCTGACTATATTCCTTCCACTTTTTTCCTGTGTGCACTTATTGCACTAAAGTGACCTCAGATAGCTGCCTTTGCTGTGTCCCATCAGTTTTGGTGTGTATTGTCATTCTCATTGGTTTCTAGGAACTTATTAATTTCCTCTCTAATTTGGCCTAATATCTATTTCTTTTTCAGAAACATGCTACTAAGTCTCCAAGTGTTTATCTTTGTTTTTTTGTTCTTTCTATTGTTGCTTTCAAACTTTATGGCATTGTAGTCAGAGAAGGTAGTTTGAATTTCTCCATAAATTTGAAGTTTTTCTAGCTTGCCTTGTGTCCCAGCATGTAGTTTATTTTTTAATATGAGCCATGTGCATTGGAGAAAATTGTGTATTTTTTTGATGTTGGTTAGAGAGCTCTGAAAACGTCTCTTAGGTCAAGTTGTTGATTGTGTTGTTCAGTTTTTCAGTTTCTTTATTGAGTTTCTCACCTGTTGATCTGTCTGTCATTCATTGAAAGCGATATGCTGAAATTATCTAATATAACTGTTGATTCGGTGATTTTTCTTTTCATATTTTTCAGGAATTGGTTGACAAATTTCAAGGGTCTTTTGTTGGACATATATGTGTTTATTATGTTTAAGGATTCTTTCTGTACTGAGCCCTTGAGTATTATGTAATGTTCATCCCTATCTCTCGTTATGTCATGTACCTTGAGGTCTATTTTGTCAGAGATTAGTATTGTCAAATCTGCGTTTTTTTAAATGATCTTTTCCTTGGTAAAATTTTTGCCATTCTTTGACCCTCATTCTACTTTTGCTTGTGAGTTTGAGATATGTCTCTTGAAGGCAACAGATTAATGGATTTTGTTTTCTGATCTAGTCTGCTATCCTTTAATAGATATGTTTAAACCATTAACATTTAGTGTAATTAAGTCTAAATGTAGATTAATTCCAGTCATCTTGTACTATTTATGTTTGCTGTTTTCCTTCCTTCTCCTTTAATGGATGGTGCATATGTCTGTATGTCTGTATGTGCATCTTGTCTTTGCATCTCCGTTGGATCTATGTTTTTTAAAAAATCATTTTATTGGGGCTCTTACAGATCTTATAACATTCCAACTTCAATTTTTTTGTTGGAGTTTAAAAAATTTTTTATTAAAAATCATCTTATTGGGGGCTCGTACATTGTTTTGCACCATACATAAATACATATTCTGTGCCAAGCACCTTCGCATGTCTGCTGCTGTTATCATTTTCCACTTGAGCCCTTGATATCAGCATCCCATCCTTTCCCCCCTGTCCCTGCTCTTGGAATTGGTTGATTTGACTGTGATATGTCTTCATGTGTTTTCTGAGGGGTTTAGTCTAATTGGTGTTTTCTGTGCTTGCTGAATGGTTATTGCCCCCTCATTTATGGTAATGGGGAAATTTTCTTTCAAGAATTCCTTAACTATTTTAACTGTAGGCTTATTTATTTTTTCAAGTTCCAGGACCTCAATAATTCAAATACTGTTTCACTTCATGGAACTCCACATCATCCTCAGACTTTCTTCAGATTCTTTTGCTTCTTAGTTTGACTGTTTCTCCCATTTGCTGAATTCATTGGTCTTCTAGATCGTTAATTCTGTTTTCCATTTCTTCCCTTCTATTGTCTTTCTACTTAAGCCCTTGGTATCAGCACCTCATTTTTTTCCTCCTTCCCCCAACTTTCCACCTCCACAAATCCTTGATAATTTATAAATTGTTATTATTTTCATATCTTACACCAACCGCTGTCTCTCTTCACCCACATTTCTGTTGTTCATTCCCCTGTTTCTTATTTTTGTGGGGTATATGCCCAGGAATGGTATTGCAGGGTTATATGGTATTTTAATTGCGAGGTGTTGTAGGAATTGCCACATCACCTTCCACAGTGGCTGTACATGTTTACAAGTCCACCAGCAGTAGATAAGAGTTCCTATTTCTCCAGTAGGAAAACTCAAGTAGGAAGACAATGCTTTGAAAAGGATGATGGCAGCAAATGCATAAATGTGCTTGACACAATGGATGCATGGATTGTTATAAGAATTGTAAGAGCCCCTAATAAAATACTTCACAAACATGGGATATTCTTCCATTTGTGTATGCCCCATTTGGTGTTCTCAATGTTTAAAATTAGGCTATAGCTATTGTTGTTAGATAATAGTTCAAGATTGTTTTGACGTGCATTTTCTGGATGGCTAGTGAACAGGAGTATTTTCAACAGGAGTATTTCCTCATGCGTGGATTAACTATTCAAGTACCATCCTTTGTGAATCATCTATTCAGATACTTTGGACATCTCAGAGAATTGCTAGATTGTTTGTTTTTTCTTGTTGTAGGTTTGCAGTATACTTTAGATTTTAGTAATTAGTCCTTTGCCCATTATGTCATGGCTAAAATCTTCTCCCAGTCTGTGGTCTCTCTCTTTACTCTTTTAATGAAATCTTTTGATAAACACAATGGTTTATTTTCAATAGGTTCCACTCAACCATTTTGTTTTCCATGGAGTGCGCTTCCTTTGCTTTCTCTGATAGCCTGTGTCTGTCCTGCACCAGGGCATTTAGATTTCTTTCAACTTTCTCATCGATGATCCTGATAACTTTGGGTTTTGCATTTAAGTCTTTGGTCCACCTTGCATTTCTTTTTGTGAGTGAGATATAGATCTTGTTTCATTCTTCTGCAGATGACAATCCCATTTTTCCAACACCATTTATTGAAGGGGGTACCTGCTTGCCATTTAATGCTAATTGGGCTTTTGTCAAAGATCAGTTGTCTATACGCAGTTTTTATTTCTGGGTTTTCTGTCCTGATCTACTATCAAGGGTCAGACTCTTTTGAGAACTGTGGCTATGTAATAGGTTTTGAGGTGAGGTAGTGCAAGACTTTGTTCTTTTTGAGGATTTCTCTGCCTATCCTGCGCTCTTTCCCTCTCTATATGAAATTGGTAATTAGCTTTTCTATTTCTTTAAAGAGTGATACTGGAGTTTAGCGCTAGATTATATTGAATTTATAGATTGCTTTAGGTAGTAATGACAGTTTGTCAATATTGAGTCTTCTGATCCACAAACATGGGATATTCTTCCATTTGTGTATGTCTCATTTGTGTATGCCTTATAATAATGTCCTGTAGTTTTCTTTGTATGGCTCTTTTTTTTTATAGGCTTATTCCTAGGTATTTCAGCTTTGTGCGACTGCTGTGAATGGTCTTGTTTTCTTGATGCCTTTTTCGATAGTCTCAGCACTGGTCCATAGGAATCCAATTGATTTTTGCTTTTTAATCATTTATCCTGCTACTCAATTAAACTCATTAATCATTTCCTCACCAAGCTCATTTTGGAAACCTTAGGATTCTCTCTTTGTAAAACGATATTGTCTGCAAATAGCCAAAGTTTCACTTCACCTTTGCCCATTTGTTCTCCCTTGATTTCTTGCCATTGTCTTATCGTACTAGCGAGGACCTCTAGCACGATGCTAAATAAGAGTGGGAGTAAGGGGCATCTTTTTGAGTTCCCTAATTCTGTCTTCTTGAAAGCTTTTATTAGGAATGGGTGTTAGATATTGTCATATGCTTTTTCTGTATCAATTGATATGATCAATGAATCCTTTTGGGTTTTTTTGGCATCACTGCTCTCTGGTGGTGGGAGTAGGAGGCCCAGGCCCACTGCTGGAATTGCACCTCCGTCCCAGTGGGCTGCAGTCCTGTGCACAACCACTATGCCACCAGGGCTCAGCCAATGAATCCTTTTTTTAAGACTACATTAATAGTTTTTTGAATGTGGATCCATCTCTGTATTCCTGGTATGAATCCCATTTGGTCATGATATACTATTTTTTTTTAATATGCTGCTGGATTCTATTGGCCAGGATTTTGTTGAGAATTTTTGCATTTATGTTCATGGGGATATCAGTCTGTAGTTGTGTATCTTTGTGGGGTCTTTTCCTGTTTTCAGTATCAGAGTTATGCTGGCTTCATACAATGAGTTTGGGAGTTTGCTGTCCCAAAGTGATTATTTCTTGTCCAAGTAGTCTTCTGAATGACCCAACACTTTGAAAGCCCGATTAATGTGGTGCTGCAATTGCTATTGGATGATGTTGTAGATACATAATCTGTGTCATGTTGAGGGTTAAGAGTGAAGGGGTGGAGTTTAGCCTGTTAATCAGATTGCAGCTTGATGACTTCATTTGGAGACACTAAGACGATAAATAGCTCATTGGAGGTGGAACACAGACTCACTCTATGAAAGGCTCTTGTGGCAGTCGTGTGCTTATGTTAATTTTATGATTGAAATGTAGAGGTGGAGTCTAGTCTGTTAATCTGGAGATAGCCTTTGAGTAGTCTATGAGGCATCCGTGTGGGCATGGCTTTCTCTTGAGACTTCTGGGAAATCTCACGATATTTCCCTTGTGAAGATGAGAAGCTATGTTCCCCAGTTGTTGGAAGTTAGTCTCAGAGACAGGAATTATGGACAAGATGGCAGTGTCCGAGGAGCTGAAGGAGCTGGAGGAGAAGCCACATGGCCTTGCTCTGATGGAACCCGACCTCTGAAGCTGGAGAAGCCGTGGGGAGACTCCTGCCAGCGATGAGTTGCTTCTACCACCACTGGATGCTGTTGATGGACCCTGAGCCCTGGAAATGAGGAGTCATGAGAGGACCCCTGATGGCACCGGTACTCTGCACCCACTGGCCTGTGACTTTGTGAGTCGGAAGGAGATTTTATAGACTGATATTGGGCATATGGGTTAATATCAAACTTAAGACTTTGAACTGGACTGGGCTGGGATGCTTTCTCAATGTCCCATTCCTCTTGTATATAAACCTTTTCCTTATATCCACATGTGTGTCTATGGATTTATTCCTTTAGCATCACAGACTAACACAGCTCTCTATGGACAAGATCCATGCATCTATTCTGATGGCGGAAAGACCCCTGGACCTGAAGGAGCCACATGGAGACCCATACCAATGCTGAGATGCTTTCATTGTCACTGGATCTACAAGTCTATCCACCCACTGGTCTGTGTTCTTTTTGCATTTGGTGTTATTACATGTGTTTTGTGAGTCTGAAGAGGACTTTATAGATTGGTAATGTACATATGGGCTAATATTGGACTTATGGACTTGATTTGGGCTGGGCTGAGATGTTTTCTCAATATTCAATTGCCCTTGTATATAAAGCTCTTTCTTTCTTTCTTTCTTTCTTTCTTTCTTTCTTTCTTTCTTTCTTTCTTTCTTTCTTTCTTTCTTTCTTTCTTTCTTTCTTCTTTCTTTCTTTCCTGGCAGGGTGTATCCCAGCCCTCTGGTGGTCATGGGAGCTACCCAGCGCTGCTCCTGAGAGCTGCTGCTGGATTTGAACCTCCAAACCCGTGGGCTGCAGTCCCGCACTCAACCACTTACGCTACCGGGGCTCAGCCCTAAAGCTCTTTCTTATACACGTGAATGTGTCCATGAATTTATTTTCTTAGTCAACCCGGACTAACACAGATGATATTCAGAAAAAAAAATTTTTTTTGTATCACTGCCCTCTGGTGGGAGTGGAAGGCCCAGTCTTGCTCCTGGATTTGAACCGCCAACCCAGTGCGTTGCAGTCCTGCACACAACCACTATGCCACTGGGGCTCAGCCAGATATTAAAAAAAAATTTATGTGCATGTGATATCAATTGTGTATTGCAATTTGTGCATTATATTGGGTTGCCTTTCTTTATATTAGGTAAAAATATGGATCTCTTCCAGTCATAGGCACACATAGTTGTCCTCCAAGATTCCTGCCATAGACTAGTAAGGGCTTCCAGGGCTTCATCCGCTTGTTGAAACCTTTTAGTTGGTATCCCATCAATTCCTGGAGCCTTGATTTTGGCTAATGCTTTCATTGCAGCGTGAACTTCTTCCTTCAGCACCATTGGTTCTTGTTCATATGCTACTTGCTGAAATGGTTCATTTTTGGTACATTTACTCTGTGTATTCTTTCCATCTTCTTTTGATGCTTCCTGCATCATTCAATATTTTCCTTATAGGACCTTTCAATATTGCTACTTGAGGTTTGAAAAGTTTTTGTTTTTATTTTTTTAATACTCATCCTGCTGCTCTGTAAATTTTTAAAATCCTTTTATTGGGGATTCATACAACTCATCACAATTAATGCATACATGTATTGTATGCAAAGCACATTTGTACATTTGTTGCCATTATCGTTCTCAAAGCATTTTCTTTCTATTTAAGCCCTTGGTATTAGCACCTCATATTTCTCCTTCCTCCCTACTCCTCCCTCCCTCATGAACCCTTGATAATTTCAAAATTATTATTATTATTTTATATCATACACTGTGCGATGTCTCCCTTCACTCAATCTCCTGTTGTCCAAATCCCAGAGAAGAAGTTATACATAGATCCTTATAGTTGGTTCCCCCTTTCTATTCCACCTTCCCTCCACTCTTCTGGTATCGCCACTTTCATCACTGGTCCTGAAAGGATCATCTGTCCTGAATCCCCCATGTTTCTGGTTACTATCTGTATCAGTGTACATCCCCTGGTCTACCTCGATTTGTCAGATAGAATTGGGATCATGATAGTGGGTGGGAGGAAGCATTTGAGAACTAGAGGAAAGTTGCATATTTCATTGTTGCTACACTGTACCTTGACTGACTCATTTTCTCCCCGTGACCCATCTGTAAGGGGATGTTGTTTTACCTACAGATGGGCTTTGGGTTCCGAATCTGTACTCCCTCTCATTTATAGTGATATGATTTTTAGTTCTTTGATGCCTGGTCACATAGGCTGGTGTGTTTCTTTCATGTGAGTTGTTGCTTCTGAGTTAGATGGCTGCTTGAAATTTTGTTAACTTCTTTTAGTTTAAGAAATGTTGAGTGTGCTTTTTCTTTTTGCTTTTCTAACTCTCAGCCTTTGCATATTTCATTATAATATTTAACTTTGTCTTTTCAAGCTGTCCTTTGATATTTTCTTTTCCTTCTTTATAAATCATTTTATTGGAGGTTTTTTACTAATAAAAATCATTATCATTTTATTGGGAACTCATACACCTCTTATCAAAATCCATCCATCTATCCATTGTATGTCAAGCTAATAAAATCATTTTATTGGGGCTCTTACAACTCTTATAACAATTCATACATCAATTTTTATCAAATACATTTGTACATATGTTGTCCTCATCATTTTTAAAACATTTGCTTTCTGTTTGAGTCCTCTTTTTTCCTCCCTCCCATGTTCTTCACCCTCATGGGCCCCTGTTTTCATATCTTTTTTTTTCTTTCTTTTTTTTCTCTTTCTGGGCATCACTGCTCTCCGGTGGTGGGGGTAGGAGGCCCAGCCCCACTGCTGGAATTGAACCTCCATCCCAGTGGGCTGCAGTCCCGCACACAACCACTATGCCACCGGGGCTCAGCCCATATCTTATGCTGCCTGTTGTCTCCCTTTGGCCATATTTCAGTTGTTTGTCCCTCGTGTGTGTGTGTGTGTGTGTGTGTGTGTGTGTGTGTGTGTTATATGTCCATCATTGTAGTTGGTTCCCTGTTTCTCCCTGCTCTTTCCCTATCTTTCCCCTTCCCTTATGGTATTGCTACTCTTATTACTGCTCCTGAGGGGATTGTCTGTCCTGGATCCATGTGTTAAGAGCGCTTATCTGTTCCGGTGTACATGCTCCAGTCTAGCCAGTTGGTACAGTAGGACTGGGGTCATTATTGGGGGTTGGGGCAAGGGAGAAAGCATTAAAGAACTAGAGGAATATTGAGTGTTCCATCGGTCTATGCTGCATTCTGGCTGTCTTGTTATTCCCTTGTGAAACTTCCATTAGGTTATGTCCAATTGCCTACAAATGCGCTTTGGATTTCTACCCCAGCCCCCATCATTTACATTGATATATTTGTTTGTTTGGGGTCTTTTGATGCCTGACACCCAATGCTATGCCTGACATTTTGTATTCACATAGGTTGGTGGTGTGTCTTCCACGTGGGCTTTGTTGCTTCCCTGTTAGATGGCCACTGGAGTCTTTAAGACTCCAGATGGAATATCTTTTAATAGCCAGGTCCCATAAGCTTTCTTCACCGAATTTGATTTTTGTGGTAGCTCAATTTCTATTTGGTTTAGGCATTGCCATATCCATTTCCTTAATTGCTACACATATCTACAGGACCACCAGCAGTGAATGAGAGTTCATATTTCAGCACAATACCTCCAATACTTTCTGATTTTTTGAATCTACTATCTTTGAGGGTGTTAGGTGGTATCTCATAGTTTTTTAATTTGCATTTCCTTTATGGTTAGTGGTCAGGAATATGATCTCATATATATTTTTTGATATTTGGATTTCTGCCCTTGTGAAACTTCTGTTCAGATCTTCTGCCCACCCCCTTAATGGGCTATTAGTTTTTTTTTTTCTTATTTTAGGTTTGCAGAATATTATAGATTTTAGTAATTAGGTCTTTGTCTGATGTGTCATTGCTAAAGATGCTTTTTCAGTCTGTGGGCTCTTTTATTATTTTCTTGGCAAAGTCTTTTGATGTACACATGTGTTTTATCTTCATTGTATCCCATTTGTGAATTTGTGCTTCCTCTGTTTTTGTATCCTTTTCTATTTTTGATAGTCTACACCAACGTTCTTAGGCCTGTCCAAATTCCCTCAATAATGGCCCTCATAGTTTGGGGTTTTACCTTGAGGTCTGTGATCCACCTTGAGTTTATCTTGTGTGTGGAGTGAGGTAAGGGTCTTGCTTCATTTTTCTGCAGGTAAATGTCCATTTTTTCTAGCACCACTTGTTGAAGAGGGCATCCCCTTCCTATTTGATATTTTTTTTGGCTCTTATCACAGATAAATTGTTTGTATACTAATCATTTCATTTCTGGGTTTTCAGTTCTTTTCTATTGGACTGTATCTGTCATTATACCAGTACCACACTATTTTGACCACTGTGACTATATAGTAGTTGCTAAAAGCAAGCCCTCTGACTTTGTCCTTCTTGAGGCAGTCTCTGCTAATTCTGGACTTCTTCCTTCTCCATATGAAGTTGGTAGTCAGTTTTTCCAATTCTTTGAAGGATGGTGGTACTTGTATTTGAATGACATTAAATTTTTATAGTGCCTGGGCAGGACTGATATATTTATTATATTAAGTCTTCTGATTCATGAGCATGGGATATTCTTCCATTTTGGAGGTCATTTCTGGTTTCTTGTAATAGTATTCTGTAGTTTTTGATTTGTGCCTATAGTGAAGGGTACTACCTTTTTGATCTCCTCTTCATTGGTCTTGTCCGATGTATGTAGCAGTCCAATAGTCTTCTGTTTGTTTGTCTTGAATACTGCCACCCTGCCATAGTCCTCTATCATGTCCAGCATTTCTCTTGTGGAGCTTTTGTGGTTTTCCATATATAAAATTATATTATCTGAGGAAAACAATAATTTCACTTTTTCTTCCCTCCAGATGAATAGCTTTGCAGTCAAATGCTTTGCCACTGAGCCCTACCCCCACATGAATACCTTTGATATTGTTCCTTTGTCTTATGTTGTTAACTAAGACCTCCTGTACAATGTTAAATGGAAGTGGGGACAAGGATCATCCTTGTGTGGTCTTCCTTATCAGTGAGATTTAGTCTTTTCCCTATTGACTACCATGCTGGCTGTTGGTGGCTTTTCATATATAACTTGTATTATACTGGGAATTTTACTTCCATTCCTATCTCCTTGAGTGTTTTAAATAGGAATGAGTTTGGGGTGTTATCAAATGTGGCTTCTGAATCTGTTGATATTATCATGTGGTTTTTATTCCTGTTTCTTAATGTGACAAATAATTGCTGATGTGCTTTTGGATGTTGAACCATCCCTGTATCCCTGGAATGGTTCTTACTTCATCATGGTGGATTATTTGTTTTTTAAAATTTTATTAAGGATTTTTGCATCATTCGAGATAGCGTTCTGTAGTTCTCAATTCTTATAGAATCCTTGTCCACTTTAAGCTTCACTAAAGCTCCGCTTTATGCTAGCTTCATAGAAATAGTTTGGGAGTCTGCCATCTTTTTCTATGCTTTGAAAGAATTGGTGCAGGATTGATGTCAGTTCTTTCCTGAATGGTAGAATTCTCCTATGAAGCTATCAGGTCTGGGAGATTTATTAGTTGTTATTTCCTTGAGAGCCTTATCTATTTCCTCTATTGCTATGGGTCTCTTGCGGTTCTTGATATCCATCTGGATAGTCTAGGGAGGGACTGATGTTACAAGAGTTTGTCCGTATCTTCCAAGTTGCTGAAATCATTGGAGGACAGGTATTCATAGTCCTGTGTAATTAGCCTTTTAATTTCATTGGAGTCCATTGTAATGTCCCCTGCTTCATCTCTCATCGAGACTATTGATATTTTTTCTTTCCTTTCTTTGGTTAGGCTTGCCAGCAGTCTATCAATTCTGTTAATCCTTTCACAGAACCAGATTTTTGGTGCAATAATTTTTTTGCATTGTTTCCCCACTCATTTATTTCTGCCCTAATTCTTATTATTTCTTATATTTCACTATTAATTGAATTGTGCTGTTGATTCTGCTCCAATTGCTGAAGGTTTTGTGTCAGCACATCAGTCATAAGTCTGTCCTCTTTTTTCATGTTTTCACTCATTTCTGTCAAACTTTTTTTGATAAGTGCTTTTG
>PVJH01046624.1:0-11714 GCA_004026705.1 Nesogale talazaci | reverse complement strand
TAAAAAAAAAAAAAAAGTAGGACTAACTTTTTAAAAAAGTAATTCTACCTAAATCTTTAAAGGATTCTCTTATTATACTTACATTCTCTACAATTTGAAATCAATAAAATGAAACAAAATATAATAAATTTAAAAAAAACAAAAAAACAAAAAAAAAACAAACTTCTAAAAGATCCAAGAGCTGAATGCCCCTATATACAGTTAGCAAAGAGAAAGATGTACTACATTCAGCTGGTCTTTCTCAAAATTGACTTGGAGAGTCGATGAACTTTAATCAAAGCAAGTGCTGAGAGGAAGCAGAAAGTGTGCTGGCTTTTGGATAGTTTTAAAACAGAGTGCCCTTGAGAAATAACAAGGCCTTTCCTTGTATAGTGATGTCTACACATCTGGATTTTAACCAGGACCCAAGTTCTATGTACCAGCAGTTAAGATCTCTCATCTTAAATCTCATCCTAACCCCCAACAAAATCACACACACACACGCGCGCACACACACACTCTCTCTCTAATCTATTTAGGCCTCACCTTCCAGAGCCCCAAAGTCAAAGAATGAAATTGAGATTCTACACACACACACACACACACACACAGTGAACATCTATGTAAACCAGCCCTTCAAAGGCAGACCACAGTGAAACTAGTGTTTAGCTAAGTAAATGTCCAGCAAGCAGACATGAAGAAAGCAAAAACATCTCATGTGCACGCCACATTTCCAAGACAGCAATTATAAAGTCCTATCATCTTACTGTGCTCCAATAGGTAGATTGTGGCTGCTGAATCACTAGTGGGGCTACACCGTCAACTCGGGAAACTTAAGATAGCAAAAAGAAATCCTCACAATCACTATGCCACTAATTGCCACACTGATTCTGTAACACTGCAGCACAGAAATCAGCACCACCAAGTGAGGCACAAAGAACAGAGTCATGTTACCAAACATAATGAGATTCAGGCAAATGAAAAGATTCTAGACGGGCTTTGGTATAAACTAATTACGTAAACCTGACAGAGAGAGTGTAATCTAATGGTACTGTGCAAGCTGATCTTTGACAAAGGGCCAAAAAGCACATTAAATGTGAAAGATATCTTCCTCTCCTATAAATGGTGCTGGCAAAATTGGATAGCTATCTGCAGATGAATGAAACAGGACCCATGTCATACTATAACAAAAATGAACTTAAGATGGATCAAAGGCATAAATGGAAAACCTAAAACTATAAAGATCATCAAAGAAAACATAAGGATGAACTTAGAGGCCTTAATACATTGCATATACACAATATCAAACACAATGAAAATCATTCAGGCAATAGAAGGCAAATTAGAGGATTGGACTCTCCTGATAGCAAAAGGTTCCACCAAGCGTAAGAAGAAAACCTGGGGGTGGGGGGGGGAGGGGGCTAGTTTTGATAGTGACATATGAGAAAAGAGACTGATCTCCAATCTATAGAAAACTTCAACACCTCAACACAAAAAAGACAAATAACCCAATTAGAAAATGGTCAGAGAACAAGGATAAGCACTCCACCAAAGAAAACATTCCAGGCAGCCAACAAACATGAAGGGATGTTCATGAGCATCAGTCATTAGAGAGATGCAAATCAAAACAGAAAACAGCAAGTATTAGAGAGGATGTGAAGCACCTTGAGCCTTCATATGCTGCCTGTAGGCTATTAAATGATGCTGCAACCTCTGGGGGAAGCAATGCTTCCTCAAAAAGTTGCAAACAGAAATACCTCAACCTAGCAATCCCTCCCTCTATTTGGACTATATCCTAGAGAACTAGGGCTATGACATGCATCAATATTAGCATATATGTTCCTCAAAATTCCATTCAGAGTAGCAAAAAGATGTAGTTAGGTGCTGTCAAGTTGGTATCCACAATTAACCTATGTACACTGCCTAGGTCTGCGCATCTTTAAAATCTATGTTTGAGAATTGTTGCAGTCACTGTGTCATTCTCTTCCCTTCGCATCAGCAAGTGTGATGTCCTTTTCCAGATTTAACATGTTCTAAAAACATGTCAAGTCTGTGAGATGAGGTCTTGCTACCTTTGCCTCTAAGGAGCATTCTGACTGTACTTCTCAAACAGATTTGTTTATTCATTTGATCTTCCATAGTACTTTCAATAATCTTCACCAACACCACAGTTCAAATGCATTGATTTTTTTCTGGTCTACCTTAACCTATGTTCAACTGTCACATGCGTCTGAGGTGATCAAAAATACAATGGCTTGGGGGCTGAGCCCTGGTGGCGTAAGTGGCTGAGTGCAGGACTGCGGCCCATGGGTTTAAAGGTTCAAATCCAGCAGTGGCTCTCAGGAGCAGTGCTGGGTAGCACCTATGACCACCAGAGGGCAGGGACGCCAAAAAAAAAAGTACAATGGCTTGGGTCAGGCGTACCTTAGTCAAATTAACATCCTTGCTTTTCAAAACCTTTAATAGGTTTTGTGCAACAGATTTACATAATACAATGCATTGTTTGATTTCCTGATTCCTGAAACCAAAAGCATTGATTGTGGATCTAAACAAGAGGAAATCTTCAACAACTTCCATCTTTACTACCTTACTGGTTCAGTTGTAAGGATTTTGGTCTTCCTTACATCAAAGACTGCAATCCTTCATCTTCATCAGCAGGTGCTTCAAGTCCTCCTCACTTTCGGCAAGCAAGTTTGGGTCATCTACGTATCACGTTTTTGACAAATCTTCCACCAGCCCTAATACCACAGTCTTCGTCATATAATCCAGTTTCTCTGATGCCTTGCTCAGCATACAGATTGAATAAGTATGGTCAGAAGATACAACCCTGACAGACACCTTTTCTGATTTCCAATCATGTAGTGTTCCTTTGTTTTTCCTGATTTCCAATCATGTAGTAGTCCTTTGATCTACTCCCATAATTGCCTCTTGATCCATGTACAGGTTCCTCATAAGCACAATGAAATGTCCAGCAGTGGAAGAATAGATAGATAAGCTTGGGGACATACACATAATGTGATGCAACACAAAGTTACAGAGTACCAATGAATCTACAAAAGACCGTATAACATAGGCGATTTAGGAGGACATTATGCTGGCTGAAAGTCAAGAACAGACTTTCACACCAAAAGACACATTCTTTAATGGTTACTCAGGGTGGAAGGGAAGGGGAAAGGGGCATGCCTCAGGGAAGAATAGAGTGTTAACTTGAGTGAAGGAAAAGGATGTTGGGGAATAAGGATGTTGGCGAAAAATGACAGAGGCAGGGGAAGATAATGGGAGGTTTGCAAGACTTTAAACTACAGAGGCAATTATTATTATATACAAATCCAGCAATAATGGGATCTAAGAGTAAATGCTTAGACTGATGGAAGACTGAGCAGGTGTGGACAGAAGGATGGGAGGATATGCATGTGGCAGTCACCTAATCTGGTGTCAATTTGAGGATTAAGAGTGTAGGGATAGATCCTAGTCTGTCAATCTGGAGATAGCCAGTAAGACCTATTTTGGCATGGCCTTCTCCTCTGAGAATTCTGGGAAATCTGGTACTTCCTTCTTAGAAGCTGGAGACTAACTGATTTCCTTGCAGACACCTGACTGACAAGGCTGGCTCCTCTGGGGCATCCCTGAGGAGAAGTCACATGAACCTACCCTGATGTGACCAGAAACCTGGACCTAGAGAAGCCATGTGGAGACTCCTGCCAGTGCTGAGATGCTTACACCACCACTGGATCCAAAGACTTTCTAGCCACTGGCTTGTGGACATTCTGCATCTGGCATCATCTCATGTATTCGTGAGTCTGAAGACGACTTACAGATTAGTATCAGGCATATGGGCTAATATGGACTTCTGACGTTGAACTGAACTGGGTTGGGATGTTTTTCTCAATGTTCAATTGCTCTTGTGAAAAAACCTCTCCCTTATATACATATGCATGTTTATGAATTTCTTTGCCCTAGTCTACCCGACTAACACATTATGGCACCAGGAACAGGATAATGAAGAAAAAAATGGAGAGTAGATATTTGTTTGACTTCAGCCTCATGGTAGTGTTTCTCCCAGAAGTCAGATATGCCCTTGCAGTTTACTGAGTTGTTTTCTGGAAACAATATAGGAAGTTAAAGTTTTGATTATTTTGTTTGTATGCTGTCTTTGGTTCTTCCTGTAAGAAATGGCAAAAATGTTGCTAATGTGTATTTTGAGCTCAGCGGCAGAAATTACCATTTGAATTTCTCAGCAACCATGCTGCTAAGGAAAATGGCTATCAGCCTGGCTCTGGTTTGATATCTTCAGAGACCTAATTCGATATTTTTGTAAAAATAGAATAGTTTAGATAAGGATGTAGATAAGCTAAATAAGGATGAAGTTGACTGTTTTAAGAATTGAACTTAGTATCTGACTCTACTTTGTTTATACTGATTTCCTGTTTTTTATTATTATTGATATAGTGATTGATAGAAGTGTTTACTGGGAAGTATGAAATAGATTGTAAGTCCACTTGCCTCAAGCCATTAATTTGACATCTAGATAGTTTTAGGACATTCCTTCAGAAAAGTCTCTGAAAAGATAAGCCCCACCCAGACTAACACAACGCATGCGTAGTTTTTACAGAGGAAATTTGTATCTGTGTATCTACCTTTGCTGCAAACATATGCATGGATGTGGTAGTGCATAAGGAGGAAAGTTATGAATACCTTATAGACACGACCAAACACCTTGAGGAAGTGAGTCACTGGGCTCGAAGGCTCAGGACTATAGTCTTCTGGACACTGAGGTTACGTGGCATCATATAGTTGACAAAGACAATTTTCTATATCCCACTTTGGAGCAGTGACAGGGAACTTAAAAGTTCCAGAGCAATCATCTAAAATGCAAACATTGGTCTCTCTCCACCGCAAACTCCCACAAGAGGGCTCCAAAAAAAGTGTGGAACAATTCCCTACCTTTCCACTTCCTTTGTTGATGAACTGTTTGAATACCTCTCATATTCTATTTCTGTATTACATACTGTTCTCTCACATGGGAGCACTTCTGGCACCACCAATGGCATTTTGTATGGCTCCTAGGATGTTATTCAAGGTCTGCAATATTGCACTACACTCGAGGAAAATACATGAGAATCTTGAGATGCAACTTTTTACAATAATAATGAATTTGCTAGAGAAACAAACTTATCACGTAGAGATAATTAGCATGACCCAAAAAAATCTTTTTTGTTTTTAAATAATTAAAATTAAAAATTATTTTTTGTTTTTAAATCTTTTTTGTTTTTAAACCCTCATATAAGTGGGCCCGTACAGTTAATACGATGTTCTTCAGGGGTCAAGACATCTCAAAAGAAGTGTTTCATAATCAAATAGTGTAGTAAAACGTAGCTACTATAAACCACCACAAAGATTCAAGATGAGCTTTAGTGTTGTAAAGGCTCTGAGGAGTGCTATAGTAAGAAGGTATCAATTTAAATTTAATTTTTTCCCAAACCACTGAACCATCAAACTATGTTTTTTCCTCCAACAAATACTAACGATGCAAAACCAGGTTTTTCCATATTCTGGGTTTGCTTCCTCTTCATTCTAATGTTCTTTGTTTATAAAATTACGAGAATAATCAAGAAAACTGATCTTACCTCAGCTACACAACAAATTGACCCCAAGGCTTCTCCACGAAAGCCGTAAGTTGTCAAACTTTCCAGATCTTCATGACTGCTTATTTTTGACGTGTAGTACTTCACAGCCATTACAGGTGCATCAACAGCCTTGATCCCCTCACCATTGTCTCGCACCTCAACCTTATCAAATCCATAGTTCTCCTAGAACAGTTAACAAGTACTTTTAGCATATAAAACATTACACAATGTATTATCACATTAAAAAACACAAATGAAACAATTCTGTGATTTACTTTCATTCTCATAGAAGTTTAATTTTAGGGAAGAGTTAAAGTTTTATTGTGTGATTAGTTCCTAATTTTGATATAATTTATAAATTCTTTGTTGTCTGTTAAGCTCAGATCTAACTGTAAAATAAAAGAGTCAGTATAATGTTAATTAGATTTCTTTGGATCATTTTGGTGTCAAACATATTTAATATTTATATTTAAATAGACTTAATTTTTAAAAGTGCCTGGGAATGATAAATACCTTCTATATAAATTGTCCCCCAAAGAAATCACCAGACATAGAGAAAAAACAAAAAACACCTTCCTCTACCACCAAGAATCTAGCAATTATTACTTATTTTTAATACCTTTTCCTGCAACTGATTCCTTTTCAAGGAAGCTTTAATGTAATTTTTTGACAGTTTTGTAAAATTGGGTCAACAAATAGTTCCCCAATGGAAACTGGCTAAGAAAATACACCTAACTTGACAATTTCAGGGAATTTTAAATGAAAACTGAGAATATTATCTCAATCATAGATTAGTTTTAGTATCCTAATTTAAAAACCCATGCATACTTAACAAGATCACAATCAAAATTGTCCTTAAGTCAGTTCCAAGTCATGGCCACCCTGTCAGGGCAGGGCTGTGCTCCACAGTGCTTTCAAGGGCCGACTTCCCGGAGCCAGCGCCTCAGGTCCTTCTCAGGAGGCGCTCTGGGGGCGGAATCGGTGACGCATCACTCAAAGTGAGCAGTTTCAATTCACCAGGCTTTCTGCTTCCATAAAGATTGACAGCCTCCGAGAGGCCCAGGGCCAGTTCTCCTCTCCTCAAGAGTCCCTGAGTCATGAAGGACTCAATGGAGAGAGGAATCTGTGAGGCGATTCCAACCTCCAACTTATAGGTTAGCAAATGACTACATTAGTTTCGCATCACCCAGGTACCCCTATATGATTTGGTAGTCAGTGTTTAGCATAACCTTAACTTCACAAAGTTTTGTGTGTATAGCTACAAACCTAAGTCATTAAGTGGGGTGGAGAAATTCTACAATCAAGACTCTACAACTTATAAAATTGTTAAAATTACACAATATTGCATGTGGGACATTTTAGATACACGAGGACAAGACAGGAGATACTCTTTCAATCTAAAATAAGTTGACATCCTGGGAATAACTTGTCTGGTTCATTTTGTAGGGAAATAATTAACTACAGAATTGCAAACATCCTAACAAATAAGACACATGAATAAAATAAGAACAAAAAGGTCTGTTTCAATATTTAAAATCATAGACGGCATTGTACTTCAAGATAGATCTAGAAATGTCCTTTTTGACAACGAATGCAATTCCTCAATTGTGTATTCCCAGCAAAATAAATCATATGATTTTGATTCAAAATGGCTAATACTGGTCCATTTCATATCATTAATGCCTAGGATATAGATACTGAACTTTTCCACTTCATCTTTTACTTTTTCCAATTTTCCCATATTTATACTTGGGACATTCCAAGTTCTGATTGTTGCAGCTGCTTCTCTTTGAGTCATGAGTTCTCTGGACTGGTTATCAGTCTTACATAAGATCCATTAAAAACTCAAATTCTTGGGCCCCATTCAGGATGTAAAATTATAGAGTGAGGTCTGGGAAATCTGTTTCAAAAAAATCCCAAAATGATTCTATGCAACTCTGTGTGAAGCATTAGAATAGAGATTGAGAATGGGTTTTAAAATGAAAAACACCTAGGTTCTGATCTCATCGCCACAACTCCCTTAATTATACATCCTTGGACACGGTTTCAAAAACTTAATTATCTGTAAAATGGGTATGTTGTTGCTTGCTCTCTGATCAGATCTGCCTCACAGCAACTCTGCCGAAAATATAAGTATAAGTAACCCTGCGGAACAGAGTAAAACTGCCCCAGGAGGTTCCGAGGGCGGTGCCTCTCGACAAAGCAGACTGCTGCAGCTCTGTCCTATCGAGGGTCTGGTGGCAGGCCTGTGCGTTTGAGTTGTCCACCTTTAGGTTAGCAGTCCACTCACCACAGGGCCTAACATGGCAATAATAAAAGTGAGTTCATCGAGTTTGGAAGAAGTGATACAAAAAATACAGAATCTGGAAAATGACAGATACTAAGTAAAAATCAGGTCCTTTTCATATTAAGATATCCTTATCGCATTATATCTAAAGCGATAACTGAAATAACATAAATGTCAGATAAACAGAAGATAAAAAATTTTAAATTATATATCTTGCATTTCACTCAACAAGAAAAATGATGTACTCTCCCGTTATTCTAGTACTGGCAAGATTACAGAGCAACTTACATCTATGAGTCAATTTAAAGTAAGGGAGAAAGTCTTAAACTAATTGTGAAAATCATGAGCATATAAACCAGGTGCTGCCCAATCTATTCCAACTTACTACAACCATGCATGCCCAAGGGGAACTGTACACCACAGAGTTGCCAATGGCTCATATTTAATAAGCAGAACACCAGGCAATGAGCATAAGTCATTATTACCTCAAATAATTTAACATGCAGCACTGAAATTTTAAAATGCCAAAAGGAAAATGTTTTGAAATAAGATGATGTGTAAAGAATAAAATGAAAGCACTGTATACTAAAACAGGTAAGTATAAATAACCAAGGTTAAATATTAATTTTTAAAAAAGACAAATCAAAGTTACGATTTATATGATGGAATTCTAATAAATGTTTTCTTTTATAATCCCCTTTAATGTTAATGTAATGCAAATGAGTGCTAACATTTATTTTGAAAAATATACTATTAAACATGACAAATGTCTTAAGAATAATTTAAACCCGTTGCTGTTAAGTAACAGGGTTGCTATGAATCAACTGGATAGCAATAAATGTGGATTTTTTGAGTTCTGGCTGTAAGATTGAAGGACCCCTGGGGGCTTGTTAGGTAAAGCACTGGGCTATTTACAAGGATGCAGGCTCAAACTCACCAGCTACCCTGTAAGAGAAAGATGTGGTTTGCTTTTGTAATCTTTATTATGGTGCAGATTGCCATATCTTTCTCTTGTAATGCAACCAGTGGATTTGAACCGCCAGCTTCTTGGTTAGCTGCCTCGTGCTTTAATCCCTGTGTCACACGTGTATAAAAAGGGGGTGGAAATATAATGATGCCGAAGCCCTGGTGGTTATGAGTTGGGCTGCTAGCCAAAGTTAGCTGTTTGAAACCACCAGCCGCTCTGTGAGAGAAAGATGAGGCTTTCTATTCCATGAAATATAATAGTGTCGTGAAATCATCTAACTTCTTCTCAGTCCTCTTTTTGCTGTAGTCACTTCAAAGGTAGACATTCTCAAAGCAACTCACCAGTTTAACATCTATGCTTGTAGCACCACCATCCAAGGAGTTTTCAATGAGCTCTTTTACAACACTAACCACTGAAGTGATTATCTGAGAACTTGAAAGGAGGCGAACTGTAGCTGCAGGTAATTGTTTCATTTTAGCTGCTAGCGAAGTAGCTAAAAAAAATTAAAATGTAAGTTATAAAATAAAATTTGTTGAACATTCCTGAGTAAACAACAAAAATAACAATATTAGCAGCACATATACCGCTGAAATAGGTGCCACTCTTGTCTTATTTCATACAGGGGAAAAATGAAACAGAAAGAAGTCTGTGCGGAGGTCATTCAGTTAGCTGACAGAAGAGCTAATTCTTAATCACAGACTGTCATGCAACAGTTCCATAGTTGATAATCAAATTACTTCTTATTCAAAATAAGACACAGGTCTAAATATCAGTCTCAAAAAATATGAATAAAAAAGGGGTGAGAAAAATTTTTCTCCTAATTGTTGAGGGCCATTTTGTCACTTCAATTGCTGACATTGCTCCTAAACCTCAACCACTACCTAAGCTCAACATGGAACAACTAGCTTCCCCGGCCCCCAGTGTTGCTATCAGACTTAGGTCCACTAATGAATACCCATCAATTTCTACGCGGCGCTAATTCTTTTTCCCCAGGTCTTGCACACTACTTTCTTACTTTCAATCTTCCTCCACTGCAATAGTCCAAGCTTTCAGTATTATACAACATAATTTACTAATTTACCTCAGCCCTCCTGAATGAAAGTGCCCCATTTGACGTCGTTGTTAGGGGCCATCAAGTTGATTCCCATTCACAGCAACCCCCACGTACATCAGAGCGAAACACTGCCCAATCCCACTCTATATTACTTATTAAAAATACTGATGGTTACAACAAGAATAACAGCTACAATTTATTGACGAGTTGTAGTACATTTCACATATGGGAAAGCCTTTAATTTTTAGTGAACAATAAGTACTACATATAAATATCACCATTTAAAAGGTAAAAGATAAATTGGGAGAGTAAATTACCAAGGCTGGGTAATTAATTTCTCGTGTTTAGAAGGTTTCTCCCTCAAATGTATTTTCTATAATGTCTGTTTCAAGTATCTTTAAGAATGCAATATTTAACAAAGCCTGGACTCATCCAAACAAGATTATCTTAAAATGTGTGTGTGTGTGTGTGTGTGTGTGTGTGTGTTTGTATGCTTTTTTCAATATTCAGTTTGCAAATCACATTGTGGTAATAACTGAAAAACAGTTGTGCTATGAGTATAATGTATGACCTACCTGGTTGGGCATAACCAGCTGGTGCCCTTGACATGGGATGAGGATAATGACTATCAGTCATGTGCCTTAATGGCAGATGTTTTTAATCATCATTAGTCATCCATATATTCCGGTGAGTGACATTGTCTTTAATTACTGAACTCTAAGGGGATATCTAGATTCTAGGAACACTCTATATCTAAAATGGTCAAGTGATCATTTCAGTTCATTATTCTAAACACTACTATCCATAAACATCATTCTTTAAAAGGATGTGTCATGTATGGCAAACTGCCTTCATGAACAATTTCTTGATTTCTTTTAACATGAAACCAGAACCACTAGATGACACAGTTTCAAATTCTCATAAACTCCAGCCTTTCTGGCACCACTAAGGCTCGGTGAACCTGACACTGAGACAATCTGATGCAATCTCTACAGTTTAAACCAAAAATATTCTTTGAAGTCTTCTTGTACTTCAGTGGTAAAACATCTACCCATATGGAATTAAATTAACAAGAGCTACTCAAAAGATGGATTGGAAACTTAGAAGGCAGTGATGTCTATGTTAATGGGGGAGGAACAATTCAGAAAAAAGCAATGAGAATGGTTGCGACAATACTCAGAGAGGGAGCTGATGTCAAGGAGTTCAGGAAGGAAAAGAGAATTGAAATTGATTGTGGCAGCAATTGTACAATACAGTTGCTGTGACTGAATGATGGAATGATATGATATCTGTATTAACTCCCAATAAAATGGTTTAGAAAAAAATTTTAAATACTCAAAGGCTTTATCAATGTCACTGAATTATTAAATTGGTGAACTATTAAACTGGTAATACCTTTAATTGGGTATATTCTCGACAGCAACAAAAAAATTCTAAAATTATGTGACTCTTCAAAGTCAGAAAGATAAAGCTCTACTGTCAGCATGATATTCAAGGTCCCAACCTGTAACTTCAAAACCTCTAGGCCTGTAATTTGAATGACATGCTTGCTCAATATAGAGTAAAACCACATATGGAATAAGGGAATGGGAGGCATTTATGTCTTAATGTCCAATTCTAGAAAAAGGAACATACAATTCCAGAGTCAAGGTTTCCCGTTAAAAAAAGATAAAAACAAAACACACAACCTAAGCACCTCCTTAATTTTCCACGGACAGAGGATCCCTGGTGGCAGGGTGGATTATGCTTTGAGCTGCTAACTGAAAGGTCAGTCGTTCAAGCTCACCAGATGCTCTGCAC
>PVJH01046623.1:0-11733 GCA_004026705.1 Nesogale talazaci | reverse complement strand
TCTACATCAGAGTAGACCTGTGTGATGTAGTTTTCTGAAGTTGGCTTTGCTTCTGAGGTGCCTTTGGGTGGATTTGACCTTCAAAGCCCGCCATATGCATCCTTAAAAATTTCCATCATCCCTGATGAGTGATAGCCGTTGCTTTAGATGCCGTGCTTGGGTATAGTTAATATACTGATGTTTCTGGATATTGCAAACTAAGCCTAACCTCTAGACTATTGGCCAAAAGATTGGCAGTTTACCCCCACCCAGGGATGCCTCAGAAGACAAACCTCGGAGCTGCTCCGAAGGGCCACAGCCTTGAAAACTCTGCCCACAGGGGTCTCCAGGCCTCAGATTCCACTCTGACTGAAAGGATAACAACAGCGAAGTAAAGACTGTAAACACCGATGAGTCTTTTTTCCCCTCCCACCTGAAAACAAGGAGAGAGAACAATGTGGGACAAATGAATTTGGAGACACAGCTTTTTCTTCGAGGGCTACTCCAAAACCAGAGGGGAGCAGGGTAAGGAAAGAGCAAGTCCAAGGGGGGAGGGGCTGGGGAGGACAGTGCAGATGCCACATCCAACAAAGCCCCTTTGATCAACAATCGTGCGGAAGTTTTTCTCTCTTTTTCTTCTGAGTGTTGTGTTTGCTAAATTGGTTCACGTCTTCAGTAGAAAAGAGAGGGGTATTATTTGCAGATCCCTAAGGAGCCTAATAAAATGTCCCCTTCTGAGTGACCAAGTGACCCATATGGAAAACCCACAGCCATGACGTGGCAGCAGTAACTGCAGGCAGATCTACCCTGTGCCCAGGCATGGGGATCCTGCTGGTTTCCTATGCCTCCTGCTGGGAGCAGCTGCTCACTGAGGCCCAGGAGCCCCCACCCCACCCCCACCCCCCCAACCAGGGGCTGAGGGATTTTGGCAGATGCTAAGATGTCCAGGAGTTGGATGGTTTGTGTCTGTGTGAGTGTGTGCATGTGTTTACTGACATATGGTATTGGTGTTACAGTGGAAACCCAGAGTATCAGAAAAGCCCTCTGCCTCAAGAGAAAAGTACAACTGAGAAGAGGCAAGAAAGTCACTCTTTTAAAATGATGAGAAGGTCTTGAACTATGTGATAGACAGAAAAACGGTTCTTCCACGGCCCAGAAGATGGGACGATTGTTGCTTTTCCTCCTGCACTTCCTCAGTGAGGTCTCGGGTAAACATGGGAAACACCAAACCCAAACCAAATCTATTGCCATTGAGTTGATTTCAAATCAGAGCCAGCCCATAGGACAAAATAACTGTCCCATGGGGTCTCCAAGACATGGACTCTTTCTCTCATGGAGGAGCAGGTGAGTTGAATCCCTGACCTTTCTGCTAGTAACCACCCAACACTTAATCCACAAGGCCAGCATTGCTCAGTGGGAAAATAGGACAAGGCAAAGGCAATCTCTTTCCTTTTGCAGGGAGAGATTTTTTTTAGAATAATTTTTTTTAATTTCATACAATACATCAAAGCACACTAATGATTAAAACAGAGCCAACTCATCCTGATAACTCATAGTACCATTATGTATATTTCAATTCAGTTACAGAGTAACTCCAGCACTAAAAATGGGAATTAGGCCCAATCAATCAGAAATAATTTCACCTAAAAGATGTGATGAGATGTAGCAATATGGCTCTCGTTATTAGGTTTTGAAGCTGGCATCCTCCCTGCAGAGAATATTAATGCTGAGATTCTGGTCTCAGGTGGTACTCTGTGGGGCCTCCCTGCCCACTTGTGCCCTAAAGTCCCCATGACAATCACCTGGTGTTGGACGTGCTATAAGGAGTCTGCATGGACTCATTTAGAACTCTTTTTTCCTCCTCATTCATATTCATCGCAGTTGGTAGGAATTCACAAGTGATGATGGCATAATGTTTCTGTCAGCTCCCAATGACTCTCAGAAAGTTGGGCATTTGTAACAAGCGATTACCTGATGGCTGAGCAAATGCGCTGAGGGGATTTTTCTGGAGAGATGGCATTTCATTAAGCGAGGACACTTCCAGAAGAAGCAGGATTCCTGTTCATCGGTCACAACCAGAAAGCCTGGTTCCTTGGTCACTGTGTCACCATAATGGTACTGTGTGTGACACCCAGAGAGTGCTGCAGCTCACTGTTGTTTTCTATGCAACAGCTTGCATCTTCAGCGGAAAATAATAGATATTCCTATCGCACATGAATAAGATCCATCAGTGATGCAAAAAGCTATGCCTTCCAGTATATTAAGCATCCGCAAGGCTATCCACCTGGGGCAGATTTTAGTGGAGCTTACAGACTAAGCTAGTAGAGAGAGAAAAGCTTGGCAATCTCCTTCTGAAAAACAGCCAATGAAACCTGTATGAATCATGACAAAGCATCGTCCAACTCATCATGCTTAGGACACATCAATCACAGAAGGGTCTGTTGCTGGAGGAAAACATCATGTGTGATGATGTAGAAAGCCACTGAGGGCCAGGGAGGCACCCCATGAGATATATTGCCTGAAAAAATGCCAGTAATTGTTAACATGGTGAGGGTCCCAGAGAGGGTTTTGTTCTGTTGTATTTGTTCTGTTTTGTTCTTGCTTGCTGTGAGTCAGAGTTTGTTTCAAGATGGTATCCATAACAACAGCCTAGAATTTAGATACCATGGAAGAGTACTGGACCGCTCTCTTCTTTTCTACTAGTGCCTGGGAGATTTTTGGAACCACATGGGAACATACAGAGAAAGAAGACTGTCATCAAAGGGATTCAAATGTGAGCCTTCCCCTCTTCCCACTAAGAACCCTGAGTCCGAAAAAACTACATGTGTAAGAAAAGTACTTGGTAGCTATAGTTATAAGCTGTCTACTCTTACGTTCCCATTGTTTTCTGAAATATTTAGGAGACAAATCAGGTGGGATAAACAAGAAACTATTAACATGGTTGCCTCCAAGAACTGGGTAGCCAAGGACATGGACAGGTAGGAAGATAGCTTTTCAAAAGCCATTATTTGTCCTGCTTATCTTCTATTCTATGCTTGAATATTATCTTAGTGGTTTTATTTAAAGATGAAATAAAATATTTCAAAGCAGGAAAAAATGGTGTGGCCTCTTTTAATGATGCTTCAGCAACAATTTAGCAACAATTTTAACAGAACTGAACGCAAAGAAAGGGAATCAATGCTAATTACAAACTATTGTTAACTATCTTTCTCCTAAAATTTTTCTCTGGAGAGCCATATCTTTAATTATCAGGCAAACTAAAAGTTTACTGAATAGGGAAAGAAAAGTGTTTTAATTCTTTCATGACCTGGTCCGATATTTTACAAATAATAATTTGCTTGATTACTATATGCTAAACAAAGAAATGCATGAATAATATTTTTTTCAATCATGCTCTTCTGTATCCAAAACATTTTTCTATACTGGAAATTTCTTTCCTAAGTCCCTGCCATACAGTGTTTCTTGTTGAAAAAATATACAAAAAAAGTGAGATTCCCCCAGCTGTCCTGTTCCTGGATCTGTGGACCCCATTTAGGAGTTCAAACCAGGCCTTGGGTCTTCTTTAGTGACAGGTCAAGGTTTATAGGCTCCACTGAGCAAATAAAGGGGGTGTGGAAGGATTGTCATGAGTGCAGAAGGAAATTTGAAGTAAGAACTTCTTACACTAGTGTTCTCCCTTCTGAACCTAACTTCGTGCACTCATTCTGTGAAATGAATCATCTAATATTATCGTCAACTTTATTCACTTTTCTTTGAATAGTGTGTTGTCAGAATCAGGTGTCTTTCATAATTTTAAAAGCACCGTTATGAGAACACATTTTGTATTTCAAGGTTCTAGCCCTCTGTTTAATTCCTCTGAATTCAATCCCTTCCTTTACTAGTGAAAAATCAAATGTTGATTGTCCAGGAGAAATCTAACAAATGATTACATTAATTGGTTTTTGCCAAATAAAAGTTCAAATTATTTATTTTTGTATGTGTGACTAAGTACTGTTATTTTACAAATGGAGATGCTGAATCAAGATAAATACACCTAGCTCACTAGAGGTGTCAGCTTAGGGAATATGCAAGATTTCCTCTTATTCCAAGTATTACACTAATGGTTCTATATGTCCCTGTATAAATTACTTCACTTTAGTGAATCCAAAGGATAAATACTTATGCTTTTCTGAGTGTGGATTTGGCCGTTAGATAATTTCATGTCAACTTGATAAGTAGAATTAAAGGGTGGAGTCTAGCCTATCAATCAGGTCACAGCACATCTTCCTCTCTGGAGGTGAAACACACTCTCGATGCTCTTCATTCTTGTTGATGAGCAAAATGGAGTCACTGAGATGCCAGCTAGAGCCCTGGAGATGCTTCCAGCACCACTGGTACCACAGGACTTTTCACCCACCTGCTTGTGATCTTCCTGCATTCAGCATCATTGAACGTGTTGTGTGAGTAGGATAAGGAATTCATGGGTTAATGTCAGACTTATGGACTTTATCTGGACAGGGCTGGGTTGTGTTAATGATGCATAATTACTTTTTAATATAAAGTTGTCTCTCATACACACATAGGAGTGTCCCTGGATTTGTTTCTCTAGTCAACCTCGTCTAACACATTATGGTACCAGGAGTGGGGTATGAGAGAAACAAATCATGAAGATGGAGAGTGGATTATTGTCTGACCTTTTCCTCTTGGCAGTTTTTCTTCTTTAGCTAGTCAGAGGTCTGATATGGTTACACAGGTTACTGTGCTATTTTCTGGAAGGAAAATGGGAAGTTAAAATTTTGATTGTTTTCTTTGGTTATTCCTGTTTGAAAGGGAAAAATGCATATGATTAATGTATATTTTGAGCTCAGAGGGCCAAATCACTCCATGAATTTCTCAGAGACTATGCAATCTAGTGAAAAGGGCTGACAGAAGGGCCTGCCCTCGCTTGATGCAATTAGTGGTCTAAGGCCACATTTCATATCAGTAGAATAGTTTAGATAAGTGTGGGATGAAATCAGCACTGTTCCACAATTATGTATACTCCAAAATCTTAAGCAAATACTAGCAACCATTTACCAGCCTTTGGTGTGGAAGTCAGAAGTTAAATATTCCCCCAAAAGGCTCCAGATATTAGGCTTTTGTCTGTGTCACAAAAGATAGGGCCAACCACCAATCATTAGAACAGCAGATCACTCCCCCTGTAAACTTTGGCTAAAGTTTCCCACCCAAGGGCAATCAAGGATAGGCAGCCTTTAGGAAACTTAGGTCCACCTATCTTGTCACATAGGGACCCCACACTTTCTGTAATGTGTACCTATAGCACAACCCTTTCCTGTGATGTGTATAATTAAGGACCTTGCATAGCTCCACAGGGTATATAAGGATTGGCCATAATAAAGAGGCTCTCTCTCGCTGTCTCTCCAAGTGGAACACCTATTGGGTTGAGGTGAGCATGCTGCCATGAACTGTGTCTGACTTCTATTATTCCTTTCTTTCTTGTGCTCTCTATAAGTTTACTATAATAAAAATAATTATCGGTGTACAACTGCTCCTATTGAACCCCCGATATATGGATAGGAGGCTGACTTCCTCTGATAGATAAGGATTAAGATGAGATAGATAGGATTGAACTTGGATGTATTTAAAAATTGGTTTAGGGTCTGGGTTTATAATTGTGGCTGTTACATAATCTGTCTTCAATTTAAGGATGAAGAGTATAGGGGTGGAGTCTAGCCTGTCAATCAGGATATAGTCAATGAGGCCTCTGTGGGGGCATGGCTTTGAGGAGTCTGGGAACTCTGAGACACTCACTAGGCTCACTCCCTATGAGACTTTCTATTGATTCCCTGGGAGACAAGGCAGCTAAGTAAACACACAGAACTATGCTAGAACCCTGGGAGCTGGAGAAACCATGTGGAGACCACTGCCAGTGCTGAGGTGTTTACAATGCTACTGGATCCACAAGATTTCCCACCCACTGACCTGTGATCTTCCTGGATTTTGTGTCATTGCACGTGTTTCTGGAGTCTGAAGAGGACTTTCTAGATAGTATCAGACATATGGGCTGGTAGTATCAGACTTACGATCTTGATCTGAACTGGGCTGGTATGCTTTCTTAATGTACAATTACTCTTTAGATAAAGCTCTTTCTTATACAAGTATAAGTGTCCATGAATTTGTTTCTCTAGTCTACTAGGACTAACTAAATAGAAAGATTCTCAGTCTAGTTGTTTTCAGTCATTAAATGGGATCTTAAATGGGTTAGAACACACCTGCAAAGAAGGATCTGAAAAGATAAGCCCCACCGAGTACTTGGAACACTCAGGACAATTGCATTTGATACAACTTTCCCAAGGGACTGTTGACAGGCTGAAGGGGGGAAAAAGGAACCTTATGGCCTTTTAAATTTTGAACTAATAGATCATGTCTGAGACTGGAAAAAAATGGAGCCATGAAAGAACTCTCTAATCTAGGATTGAACATTAAAGGGAGCCCATGGGCAGACTGAATTGCTTGTTAGGTAACCACCTGGATCCAGTTTTGAGGAAGTAGGGAAATAAGGAGATCCATTAAGGCTGGCCATTGATATCTGTGGACTTGGTTCACAGGGGCTAGGGGAGAAGATAAGAGTGGGGTGACTGGTCTGAAGTTTATGAATTAGCACAAGTGGACTAGGATTGTTGAGAATTTGGGACTGAGCTCATGGTTGAAAGATAAGGCAGCCAATGGACACCCTGGTGAGGCTCAGTGAGGTGAGCCACATTGAGTCAGTCAGAACCCGATCAGATAAAGAGAAGGTCTTTGAGCCTGGGAATTGGTGTATCTTGCTTCTGGTTTTATAGATGAACTGTACTGATTTGATTTTGTTTATGGATGAAGACTCACAAGGTTCCAACTGGAATGAAGATTTTACACATCAAAGAACATTATTGTCTTCTCAGAGCACTGGGTTGATATAAGTGGGAAGTATAGAATTTGGATACACAAAATGGGGAGGAAAAAAGGTATGAAGTGGATGCCTTCTAAACTCTCATAGGTGGGGGAACAGGTACATAGGAATATAGGATTAAGATATAGATGCTCACTTAACTGAAATTGTTAGACATAGATTATTGTTTTGCTCACTGATAGAATATTATGCTTAAATGACGCTGACACATTTTGTGTCATATGAATTTTAGTTTCATCCTGTTAGCTACACATAAGGCTTTCTTATTGTTTTTCTTAAAAATTATATCTGGCTGAAGAGTTTCAAGTTGACAAGGGATAGCGTGTAATAGTTTCATAATTTCATGCCAACTTGATAAATAGAATGAAGAAGTGGAATGTAGCTGTCAAGCAGGTCCCAGTCTCTCTTCCTCCATAGTGGTGGTACATTCTGTTTCACCTTCCTATTGCCAAGTAAAATGGAGCACGCTGATGACAGCCAGAGCCCTGGAGATGCTTTTACCACCACGGGATTCACAGGATTTTCCACTCCCTAGGCTGTGATCTTCCTGCATTCTTCATCATTGCATATCCTGAGTGAGTTTGAAGAGTAATTAATGGGTCAATATTGGGCTTACAAGCTAATATTGAACTTTTGGACTTGATCTGGACTGGGCACGGATGTCTTGTGGATGCATAACTGCTTCTTGAGATAGACCTCTCTTGTACTTGCAGGAGAGTGTCCCTGAATTTGCTTCTCTCGTCAACCCAACCCTAATGCAGTGGGGCATGAAAAATCT
Source organism: Nesogale talazaci (assembly GCA_004026705.1). Taxonomy (NCBI): domain Eukaryota; kingdom Metazoa; phylum Chordata; class Mammalia; order Afrosoricida; family Tenrecidae; genus Nesogale; species Nesogale talazaci. Next base: position 4,048 of record PVJH01046623.1, on the reverse strand, counting down.
TCCTACTAAAGGTCCTGTTCAACCGTTCTTTCCTAACCTTTTTTGGGGTAATAAGTTGGTATGTGTCCATACACTTATTGAAAGTAGTTGTAACCTTATGAAAACCCTGCCGTTATTAGAAAATCTGTGTTTGTACTCTTATCCTACCTCAAAATCTGTAGACATCCATCACAGAAAAGGTTGAAGAATATCTTGAAATGGGGATGGCTATGCCAGGCAAATAACCATGCTATGGCTGAATTAGAACTTAAATTCTGAGTACCCAGTTAGTAGAATCTATGGATGCCAAGGAAAACCCAAAATCCATGTGCAGAGTTCTCAGGGAGTTTAAGCCTCCATTGAATTCCTTCTGATACTTAAGCAAGGATGTGAAGTGTCTTGCTGTCAGGCAGAGTACATTAGAAAGTGGGTTACCTCCCACTTCCTCATCCACCAGAGTTTGAGATAGAAGTCTCTCTTTGGGACTTGTCTGGTGTGGTCTTGATTAATATTATTTTATTTGAGACAACATTAGGGGTCATATTGTCACGAGTCTTGCTATTGCCTTACTGCCTTGGTTGGAAGTTGCTGGACCAATTTTGTAAACTCTCCAAGCTAACATAATGTACTTGTCCCAATCAAAGTCCTATTTCTGCACTTGTAGTCTCATCTGTAACAAGAACATGTTGATGTGCCTCCAATCATGAATTTGGGACAGTTTCATTTGTTTCATTCCGTCTTTAAGTTGTTTCCTTGCTGGAAACCCTGAGACACTATTTTGGCCTTGTGCTAATGGTCTCCTTCATCCAGATGAGGTGTCTTTGTCATGTTTGAAACAATAAGTGTATTCTTAAACTATATTTGAGACTTGAGTGTACTTTAAACCCTAAAGTACTGTTATGCATAGTTCAATATACAGATTGAAAATATATCATCCCATTGTTGCACAAACAACAATGGCAACAATAAGATATTGTAATAGCATTAGAAAGAATTTATCACTGAGATTTCAGTGAACACAAGAAATGAAAAGGAAAAATATAATCTAAATAATAAATGTAAGCAATGCATAAGTGATAAATTAAGAACACAAGCAGTATCAGATAAAGCAAACCTTGTTGTTTAGAAAGAAGCAAGATATTGTCAACTTAGGGGGAAAGGAAGCCATTACTTAATCTAAGGGTATTTGAACCAGGAAAGAAAAATACAAAACAAAAGAGAGAAAATATATTAAGTGTTGCTAAAAATAAGAGCAGGTCAGTGACTTAATTGGTCAGTGGGTGAAGGAAACAAAGGCCACAAGGCTAATAGGGCAATGCAGTGAGCACCAAAGAAGGCAGGAAATTAACCAGGGAAAGCAGTGATTAGGTGGCCACAAACGTCAGAATCCCATAGGATGAAAGTCACCTTGTACCTGGGGATGGGAGGGTTTTGCAATTGCGCTCGCTATTGGTTCCAGCATGGCCCTAATATAGAGAAGACAAAGATGTGTTGAGCTAATGGTATCTCAGAAACTTCTAGTGACCTCATTGTACACAGCTCGAGACAGAGAAGCAAAGTCTTAGGTAGCGGAATGTTCTTCTGAAGACTCTCAAAAGAAAGTCATCTCAGCTGTGCTTGGAAGGATAGATCAGAGCTCAAACATGGAGATGGGTTCTTTCACCCAAAAGGAACTGTCTGGATTCCTAGAGCAGATAAAAGTGGTCTCTGGAAGTGGTGGCTGTGGGGACTTCCATGTTTAAATGTTTGAAGAAGAGAAACTGTCTAATCCAGTGGGTATGGATCCCACATGAGGGATGGGGACCATGTTCTGAATTCAAGAGAAAAAAAATCCTATTTTAGACTGCAGGAATCCTTTGCGAGATTGTATAGAAAGCTGAGCACCATAGGCTGTAACCCAGGAGCCAAGTGAAATAGAATTTGAAGTGAGAGAGCTCAGCTAGAGAAAATGAAATTACCCACTTTTCAAGGTCAATGGACTCAAATCATATACTTTTTCAGTGTGCTTTGAATTTGGGGAACCAAAGGCTGAAGGGACAAGATCAAGATCGTAGGGTGGATGCAGTAGGTATCCCAACAGTCTTCTTGTAGAGCAACCCTTGCGCCCTTGAAGAATGAGCAGGTGTGTTGTTGTGGTAGAAAAAAAAATTTCCTTAGCACAAATTTCCTGGCCTTTTTCTCACCAACACATTTTTATATCCTCTTACAATTTCTTCCCAATGAGACCCTAAGATCTTCCTGTGTCCTTCAACAAAATCTATTGAGATTAACCCCTAAGAGCCCTATAAACAGCCATCATAACTTTTTGAGTTGATATCTCTACCATAAGTGTGGCATCACTGCCCTGGTGGGAGTAGGAAGCCCGGCCTTGTTCCTGGAAAGCTGCTGGATTTGAACCATCAATCCTGTGGGCTGCAGTCCCGCATACAACCACTATGTCACCAGGGCTCAGCCACCTCTACCATAATTTAAGTGGCACTGTGGAACCCTTCCAAGCAGCCGAGGAAGCTTACAGAACCATGGGATACGCCAACTTCAGTAGCAGTCAATTAAGTCAATGATCATTCTCTTATCCTCTCCCATTTCCTGACTAAAACCACAGTTCTTCATTTATCAAGGTTGATGATCTTCTCTCACATGGCTCGTCTTTTTTTTTTAAATGTTATTGGGGGCTCTTATAACATCAATTGCATCAAGCACACATCGCCCATCTTTAAGTTCTTCCTGACCTAAATTAAAGCTGTTGCTTGATGTGGGGCAGCACATCCGTAAACCCATTACAAAGCTTCAATCATTGAGGAAAATATCCACTTAATTTGATATTAGCCTTGACCTCAAACAATTTTCCCATGTTGCAAAAAGAATACTTTTTTGGAAGACACCCCAGTTAGGCTAAGAATGAATGACTGAGAGAACTTGCCCTCAGGTTTCTATTAATCACAGCACCAAGTTTAAATGCATTTTGTTTGGATAAGGTTGTGTAGTATGAACTGAAACCTTGGTAGCACTATTTTGACATACCTTCTTATATTGAATCTTGAGCTGGTAACTATTGATTCAATCTAAGCATTAAGAATACAAAATAGTACATCATTTGTATCAAGCACATTTGCACACATATTTCCACATACATTTCCCAATATTTTCCACTTGAGCCCTTGATACAAGCTCCTTTAAAAAAAAAAACCTCCCTTTTCCCTCCCCCCCCCTTTTTAAAAAATTAATCATTTTATTGGGGGGGCCCTACAACTCCCATCACAATCTCTAACAACATCAGTTGTATTCAGGCCACTTTTACACACCCATTGCCATCATCACTCTCAAAACATTCTCCCTCCCTCCAGGCCTCCATTATCTGCTCCCTATATTACCCTTCCTCCCCCCTTCCCCTTGAATCCTTAGTAATTTACAAATTATTTTTTCATCCAGTACACTGTACAATGTGTCTCAACACTCACTTCCCTGTTGTCCATGCCCCAGAGAGGAGGCTACGTGTAGATCCCTGAAGTTGGCTCTCCCTCTCCATTCCTCCATCCCTCCACCCTCCTGGTATTACCACTCCCATCACTAGTCTGGATGGATCATCTATCCTAAGTTTCCCATGTTTCCAACTTCACTGTACATCTCCTGGTCTAGCTGGATTTATGTGGTAGAATTGGGGTCATGATAGTGGGTGGGAGGCAGCATGGGAACTAGAGGAAGGTTGCATTTTTCATAGCTCCTACCCTGTATCTTAACTGATTCATCTCCTCCTTGTAATCCCTCTGCAAAAGATGTCACCTCACCTATTGATGGGCTTTGGGTCCCCAATTTGTACATCCCCTCATTAATAATAATATAATTTTAGCTCATTGATGCTTGACACCAGATCCTTCACCACCTCATGATCACACAGGCTGGTGTGCTTCTTCCGTGTGGGCTTTATTGCTTCTGAGCTGAATGGCCGCTTGTTTACTCAAGCCTTTAAGTCCCCAGATGCTATATCTTTTGGTAGCCGGGCACCATCAGCTTTCTTCACCACATTTGCATATGCACACATTTGTCCTCAGGGATCATATCAGGAAAGTGA
>PVJH01046622.1:0-11723 GCA_004026705.1 Nesogale talazaci | reverse complement strand
TGAGGTAAGCAGTTTGAAATCACCCATGGCTCCCAGGAGAAAGCTGAGACTTTCTATTCTTTAAAGATTATACAGGCTTAGGGGCTCACAGGGGCTGTTGTACCCTGTTCTATGCATGTCACCATGGACATGAATCAGCTTGACGGCATTGAGGTGATCTGGGCATGAAAAAATGTTGCCTTTTTAACTGGTCAGATTTAAAAGGACTTACCCTTTTTGGAAAACACTAGCAAGAAAGAAAAATGGGTGAAAAGGCAAAAAAAATAGAGGAAATATTATTTGTTTCTCTGCCTACAAAGAAAGGTCTTATTCTGAAGAAAAGATGACGGAAGACACAAGAAAAAGACCCATCCTCTCCCCTCCATCATCACGAATGTTCTGATCCCTGTGCCCAGATAATGGATGGTGTTTTACTCCTTCAAATTCAGGACCTGAGGTCCAGCCTGGCAAGATATGTGATGGAAAGAAGACCAAGGGCAGGAAGGGAGCCCTGGCATTATATTCATCAGGAAAGAGGAAGCCAACGAGGTGCTGAAAATCCTGTGTGAGAAGAGGCCCAAGAACTTCAGCATGAGCCAAGGCATCCAGCTCAAAAGGGACCTTGTCCGCTTTGCCAGCTGTATTCACCTGCAGTGGCAGAGGAAGCTCCTCTACCAGAAGCCGAAAGTGTGCCCTGCATCATCCAGTTCACTAGGCCCTGGACCGCCAGACAGCTAGCTGCTCACCTCCTGAAGCGGGCTCCCAATTGAGGCCAGAGACAAAGCGGAAGCAGCAGAAGTTTCAGGCCCAGAGAGAGAAGAAACCCCCACCAAGAGATTGACTATCCTGTGAGCCATGGCTGATACTGCCACCACCCTCACAGAGATCAAGAAAGCTCAGCTGGTGGTGATGTTTTTTAAAAATCTATTTTACTTTCTACTCCCACCACCACAGGGCAGTGATGCCCCCCCCCCCAAAAAAAAAAAAACCAAAACAACAATTCATTTTACTGGAAGCTCTTACAGCTCTTAGAACAATCTGTACATTCATTGCATCAAACACATTTGCCTATCTGTTCCCATTATCATTTTTAAAAGATTTTCTTTCTACTTGAGCTCTTGGTATCAGCTCTTCTTTTTTCCCACCCTACCACTCTTGTGAATTCTTGATAAATTATAATTTTATTACTATTTTCATATCTTACACAGTCTACTGTCTCCCTTCATCCATACTTTTGTTGTTCATCCCTCTCAGAGGGGGATGTTGATAATTGCTATCTATTCCCCATTTCCCTCATTTCTCCCTCCACCTTCTCCGTATGCTCATGATTTCATTACTGAAATTCTTGTTCCAGAGGGGTTTATCTGCCCTGGGTTCTTTGTGTTGAGAGTTGTCATCTGTATCAGTGTACGTTCTCTGATCTAGCCAGATTTATAAGGTAGAACTGGAGTCAGTATAGGAGGCCTTAAACAACTAGTGGAGTGTTGTGTGTTTCATCACTGTTATTTATACTGCACCCTGGCTCACTTGTCCCTGCTTTGTCACCCTTCTGTGAGGGGACGTCCAAAATGGCTTGGGGTCTCCACTCTGGCACCGCTCATTCACATCGATATGATTGTTTGGGGTCTTCTGATGCTTGATACCTGATCTTGTCAGCACCTTTCCTCCTGTTCCACTATCATGTATAACCTTCGTTTGGTTTGCAGTAATTCCTCTCCAACCCATCAGGCATTACATACCCTCCTCACCATTGTTCTAGAATAATTTTTTTCTTTGTCTATGTTGGTTTCCTTCTTCCTTTCCTTTACCCACCCCCCTCTCCCATGTTCCCCTGAAACCATAGGTCCTGCTGTTTACTCCTTGAGTTGTTTGTCCTGCCTATCTTATATAGATAGACATGAAAGATAAAGAAGAGCAAGAAGAACAAGAACAAGAACTAGTTCCAGGTCTACCTGTTAACCCTTGTGGATGTTTTCTGATCAAGTCTGATGAGGTGGCAACCCCTGCCCCCTGAAATCAAAGTCTATTTGGGGTTTTTTTTCAGGGACTTCATTCCTTTGGTCCCTTTGCATTTCTGTTGCACTCATCACTCATTTCAAGTTTCACCCTGGTGTGGGGGTGTCAGAATGCAGACCAGACAAAACTCCCACAGTATCTCCAGTGCTGTCCACTATAGCATTATGGATCAGTGAGGGGACATCACGTCTTGTGGTGGGGCCAGCCCTATGGTCCTCTCTGTCTCTGTACATTGTCTGCTCTAAGCAATCTCTCTCTCTCTCTCTCTCTCTCTCTATTTGCTCCCATGTGGTCTAGGCAGATCTTCCCCTCTCCCCAGGCTGTATTTTGAGTAATGTCCTCTGTAATGTATTCTTCTGGGGAGAAAGTCAACGTCAGCAGGTGATTGACAAAGACATGGACTCCTATTGAGCTGGCTGCCTTTCTAACAGCCTTATGTCATAAAATGGGGGTCACCTAATACATTATCAAGGGGAAATCCCAGCTGGAGTGGCTATCCACAGGAAGACCTGCACCATCATCACCTTCACACAGGCATACTTGGAAAATCAAGGAGCCTTGGGCCAAGCTTTGGAAACTATTGGGATAAATTACAATGACAGCTCTGATGAGATCCACCATCACTGTATTGGCAACTTCCTGGACCCCAAATCAGTGACTCGCATCCCACACTGGGAAAGGCCAAGACTGAAAGAATTTATAGTAAAGCTAGGATAGTGTGCATAGGTGTTTGGGGTACATAAAAATAGAACAAGTTTTTCAGCTTTCATGTGTTATGCATTGTGGGTTGAGGTATACATGTTTGTGGGGTGCGAGGCAATGATGTGCTCAGAATTTCCATGAGTCAGCGTCAGCTTGATGGCAGTGAGATGTAATCAATTATTTTAGTCAAAGGCAGTATATGATCAGACCACCATCTGTCTATTTGTCATAGCTTGATGACTTGTGTGTCGCTGTGATGCCAGGAGCTTTGTCACTAGTACTTCAAATGCCAGCAGAGCCACCCAAAGCAAACAGGTTTCAGCGGAGCATCTAGGACAGTGGTCGGCCAACTGCCGCTCTCAAGTCACATGCAGCTCTTTCAGTGTGAACGTGTGGCTCTGAAGTCACATTGAAAACATTTAAAGGTTATTCTTTAAGATCACGGTGATTTAATTTATTTGAAAAAAAAAACATATTTAAGGCTCTTGAGTGATGTTAAAGTTGTTAGGAGGGACAGGATGGGCTCTTCGGTCTCAACAGTTTGCAGACCCCTAGAGACTCTAGCCTAAGAACAGACAATGAGAAAGGACCAGCTGCCCACTTCAGAGGAAGCAGCTGCTGAAAAGCTTATGCACAGTTTTGAAATATTGGAGACAGTGTTGGAGGATGAGCCGCTTGTGTTGGAAGATGCTTGAGGTATGATGACTGAAGAAGAGCTGCTTTACCAAGATGGAGTCAATCGTGGTGACATGAGTAGATTGGAGCCTCTCCATGATCTTCATCTGCGGGTGGAGCACAACTCAAATTAGAAGAAACAGCTGCAAAAATCTACCAACATTTGGAACTTGGAATGTACTTAGTATGACTCCAGGAAACTTAGAGATCATAAAAAATGAAAGCCGATTCTTGAAGATCAATATACTAGGCATTACTAAGCTGAAATTAACTAGTATTTGCTATTTTGAATTAGAAAATCTTATGCGTCCTATGCTAAAAATGGCACAATTAAGAGGAATGGAATTGTATTAATTGTCAAAGGGACATTTCAATATTTATCTTGAAGCACAATGTTGTCTGTGTTGGGATCATATCTATCAACATTTAAGGAAACCCAATCAATGGAACTATTATAGAAATGTTTGCACCAACCACAAAGCTAGTGATAAAGAAATTTAATAATTCTACCAACAACCTTGCTCAAAAAATGACCAAGCATATAATCAAGATGTATTAATAATTTTGGGAATTCAAATGCAAATGATGGGGGGAATAGGAAGAAACAGCTGGGAAATGATGGTCTTGGTGATGGAAACAAAGCTGGAAATTGCATGACAGAATTTTGCAATATCAATGATTACTCATTGTTAATACTTGTTTTCAACAACATAAATAGCAACTAGTCACATGGGTTTCTACAAGTGGAATACCCAGAAATCAAATTGACTACATCAGTGAGAAGAGACGATGGAGAAGTTCAATATCAGTAGCTAACACCAGGTCAAGGGCTGACTGTGGAAGAGACGTTCAATTGCTCATATGTTCATTCAGGCTAAAGCTCAAGAATGAGACATCAATCCCCTCACTGACCCAGAGCACTATGGGGGAACAACACTGGAAATACAGTAGGGGAATTGTGCTAAGTCTGCCTCTCCCCCACACACAACCCCCAGGGCAAATCACAAAGGGAGTGCAACAGAGAACAAAGGGGAGCAAAGCAATGAAGTTTCTTAGGAAATCCCAAAATAGACTTCTGACTCTAGGGTCAGGGTTCGGCACGTCATCAGACCTGATAGGAAAACATTTATAAGCAGCATCAGCAGACAGACCTGGAACTATTTATAGGTTTATTTGTTTGTTTTTTTCTTCTCTCTAATTCTCTTTTTCTTTTTATGTCTACCTATATGAGAGAGGCAGAATAAACAATCCTGAGAAGAAAGCAATAGGACAGATGGTTCCTGGAGCACATGGGAGAGAAAGAGGCAGGGGAAAGGGATTGGGGAGACCACCAACTCAGGGACAAGGTAAAAATAAGAAACCTAAAATCAAATATAAGGAGGGTGTAGAATGACTGGTGGGGCTTGATTAAATGCAATCTAGTTGAGATGAATTAAGGAGAACTGAATGAAAGTTGAACATGAGAGCAGAACAGGAGGAAAGTAAAAGGAAATAGAGGAAAGAATTAGAAGGCAAAATACACTTGTAGAGGTATAAATATAGGCATGCATCTATGTAAATATATTAATATATAATGATAGGGATATATATTTATTCACATGTATTTATATGGTAAGTATAAAGGTAGCAGACAGACTCTGGACCTCTGTTCAAACCCTACCTCAACACAAGAACACTTTGTTCTAATAACTGGGCATACTATGATACTCTCCTTCAAGGTACAACCACTGAAGACAGAATGGGCACATAGCTAATATGGTGAAGACAGCTGGTGGTGCCAAATACTACAAGATAAAGTGTCTGGGGTCTTAAAGGCATGAAGTTAAACAAGTGGCCTTCTCACAGCGAAGCAACAAAGCACCCATGAAAGAAGCACACCAGCTTGTGTAACCATAGGGTGTCCATGGAATCATGTATCAGTCATCAGAAAAGCCAAAGTAAACAATTGATGCAAAGTAGGAGGGTTGGAGTGGAGATTCAGGGCCCATCTGTAGACAAATGAGCATCCCCTCTCAGAAAGGTCACAGGAAGGAATGAATCAGCCAGGGTTCAGTATAGCACTGACAAGACACACAATATTCCTCTAGTTCTTTACTATCTCCTCCACCAATGATCATGACCGAGTTCTACTTTACAAATCTGGTTAGATCAGAATATGTACATTGGTACAGATCAGAGCCCTGAACATATGGAATCCTGGATAGATAAATCCCTCAGAAACTATAGCAGGAGTAGCAATACCATGAGGGTAAGATGAAGGTGGGGATAGAAGGGAAACAGGGGAAACTGATTGCAATGATCAGCATATAACTGCCCCCCTCCCCCAGGAGGGTGGACAACAGAAATGTAGGTGAAGGGAGACGGTGGATGGTGCAAGATATGACAATAATAATTTTTAATTTATCAAGGATTCTTGAGGATGGGAGGTTGGGAAGGGAGGGGGAAAAGAAGAGCTGATACCAAGGGTTCAGCTCAAAAGAAAATGCTTTGAGAATGATGATGTCAACATATTCACAAGTGTGCTTGATACATTTGGTGTATGTGTTGTTATAAGAGCTGTAAAAAAAACAATAAAATGACAAATAATAAAAAGAAAGAAAATTAAGTTAGTACAAAAGCTTAAGTATGATCTGACTATCTCAAGAACAGAGTTGATGCATTGGATGTTAGTGACAGAAGGTCTGATGAGCTGTGGGAGAACATCAGGAGCAACATTCATGAAGAAAAGGTCATTAGAAATACCGAAAAGAAATAAAAGATTAAAATGGATGTCAGAAGACTCTCTGAAACTGTCTCTTAATCATAGAATAGCTAAAGCAAATGGAAAAAAATATGAAATCAAAGAGCTAAATAGAAAATTTCAAAGGGAAGCTCAAGAAAACAAAGTGAAATATTGTAATGAAATGGGGAAAGACCTATAATTAGAAAAGAAAAAAAGACAAAAACACTCTTGATATCTTACACTGAAAGAAGTCAATAAAATATTCAAGTCTTGAGTTTTAATATTGTGTTAGATAGGGTTCTCTAGAGAAACAAAACTAGGGCACTAATAATTATATATATATATATATATATATATACATAGATAGATAGAAAGATCTAACATAATAAAGAGGCAGTTAACTAATCTTTAAAACAGTACAAATAGCGTGGTGCAACTCATTTGCATGAGTCAGCTGGTACACTGGCAGTCCTTTGAGTCTTGAGGGTCACCGAACAGTCCTCTGCAGAGCAATTCAGGCTATCTGGCCACAAGCAGCAAAGCAGGTCACCAATAGTCAGCCAGATGACAGAGTCTGACAGTCCCTAGCTCAAGGGATCTATATTCCAGGAATGTGGCAAAGCAGGGCTTAAAGGAACGTCAACTCACATCAACACAGTCCACGGACTAGGTGTCCCATGGGTAGTGTAGCTTGCAGATCAAGGAACAGGACAAACAAAGCAGCCAGCTGGTCCAAAGATTGGAGAGAGAGAGAGAGGGAGAGAGATAGCCTTGCTGAGCCATTTATATCTCCACCCTTCAATTAATCTTACATGTGTTCATTGACCATGTTGTCACAACAAACCTACCTATCTTCGTTGCCCATGTTGGCACAACAAGCCTACCTATCACAAATATTGAAAAGTTCTTTGGGCAAAATATTGAATGATGCAAGGAGCATCAAGGGAAGATGGAAAGGAAGAATGCACAGAATTATTGTACCAAAAATAAGTCTACATTCAATAACTCCAGGAGGTAGCACCAATAGTGCCAAAAGAAAAAATTCAGACTTTACTAAAAACATTAGGCAAGAACAAGGCTGTAGGAATTGATGGCATATCAACTGAAATGTTCTAACAAGCTGCTGGCACACTGGAAGCACATATTCGTCTCTGCCAAGAAATTTGGAATAAAGCTATCTGGTCAACTAACCGAAAGAGATCCAAAGAAAGATACCCATTCCAAAGAATGGTGACTCACCATAATGTTCAAATTATAGAACACTATCATTGATATTACATCCAATTAGAATTTTTTGGAGGATCATCCAATAAAAGTTGTAGCAGTACATTGACTGTCAGCTACCAGAGGTTCAGGATAGATTCGGAAGAGGACATGAAACAAGGGATATCATTGCTGATATCCAACAGATATTGGCTCAAAGCAGAAAGTACCAACAGTATGATTACTTGTGTTTTATTGAATACACCACACATCCAACTGGGTGCATCATAGAATTTTACAGATTGTTTTAAGAAGAATGAGAATTTCAGAACACCTACCATAATTGTACTCATGTAGAATTTGTATGTGGATTAAGAGGCAGCCATGTGAACAGAATAATGTCACCCCATGACTTAAAATGAAGAAATATGTGAGTCAGAATTGTATCTTCTCACCATATTTATTCAATCTGTGTGTCAAGCAACTTTTCAGAGAACCTGAGTTATATGATAAAGAATGTGGTATCAGGATTGGAGGAAGGCTTATTAACAGCTTACTAATTAAGACAAAGGGATTTCAGCCTTCAACATCAATTATAAGTCAGTGTTACAACAAAACAAACACTCCTTACAATTGGGCCAGTCATGAGTTTCCAGTATGTCACCATGCTTGGATCCACAATCAATGCTCATGGAAACAGAAACTGGGCAGATCCTCCTTAAAACACTGAAAAGAAGGGAGTTTACTTTAACCAGCCCAGGGTCTACTTTAAATAAACAGCGTCGAAATATCCTGTTTGACATTGAGTTTAGACTTTTTTCATTAAAAATTATCCCTATTATACTTCAAAATACATGTAGACCTTTAATAAAGAGTGCTTTTAGCTGCATTGCAAAAACTAGGATTTCAATATTTTGACAAATTTTTAAAAAACATTTTATTCTTCTCAAGCTAAGTTGCCCTTATATCTAGTTATGATATCATCTTTCCTTCAATTCACGTCCATCTCATCAATTACTACAGATAATAGCAAGCCACAAGGCAGAGAAGAACTACATCCTGTGAATTTCCAAAACTATAATGGCTGACAGGAGTAGACATCTTCATTCCGCCCCTGCACCCCTCCCACCACCCAACTCCCTGGAATGCTTGTAGATTCAAACTGCTGACCCTGCAGTGCACTCACAAACCAACACATATACCAGTACACCCCGTGAGCTTTCAAATTTCACCATCATGAAATATAGCCATCTCTGGTCTCTCACCCAGGAACAGAAATTTTGGTTTGGACTCAAGGACCCCTAATAATAATTGAGGGCGAGTACAGAGAAATGAAAGTATTGATGTGACTATAAAATTAATCCAATATAATAAAAGCCCTCCATGCTGTTGCTGTTGGATGGCATTGAGCCGGTCCTGACCCCTCATGCACAACAAAGTGAAACACTGCACAGTCCTGTGTCATTCTCACAATTAAACCGTTGTCACCAGGCAGGGATTTAACAGACAGGAAGAACCGTGTAGATCATGGAGATCACATTTCCAGCCTTCCAGCCGTGCTGTGAGTCAACAAGTCCTTTGTCTCTGGTCCTGAAGATTTGTCTTTACCATTATCCAGGAAACTGACAATTCAACCTGTAAGTTTGCAAAAAGGGTGAAATCATGGGCCATCACAGTTCACATCTCACTCCCGTCAGTAATTCTCAAGTGCTACAATATGCCTTTGGTGGGCTATGGAGTTCTTATGGAGTACTGCTGGTTCATTCTTCCTAGATGCCCCTTCCTTCTGGTCTGCCTTCTCAGCATGCAGCTAAGAGACTGGGCCTGAATCCTGCTGCTTTTTTTTTTCTGGTTTCTTCTTCTCTTTTCCTTCTCCAATATAAAGCACCTCTTTTAAGCCTGAGAGAAACCCTCCTCCTTTCATGCTTCTATAAGATGATCCTTCTACTCTCTCAAAACCTCATATCCTAAAGATTTAAGTTTTGCAAAACAAAAGCCAAAAAGGCTTTTAGGACTTTTTTGTTCCCAAGCCTGTCACTCAGCAATTCCAAAACAAACAGGAGTCTCTTTGAAGTCCGAGTGTGGGTGCAGAAGAGGGGGGATGCGGGGAGAAAAATATCCACATAAATTATCATCTCAAAAAATTATTCATACAACTGCTGCCATCATTCTCAAAATATTCGCTTTCTACTTGAGCCTTTGTATGATGGTGCTTAACACACGTACATGTGCCTGGATTGTGATAAGCATTGTACGAGTCCCCAATAAAATGATTTATTGAATAAAAAAGAAAGAAAGAAGTTATTCAAACGCATTCATTTTATGTTTGACAAGTGTCTCCAGTTCCCTAACATAACTTTCTTTCTTACATGGCCAGAATCCAAGGGACCCATCTATCCTGTGGAGGGCCTTGCCATTGGGGGTTAACAACCATGAAATAGCTTTCCAAAACCTGTGGCAGGGAAAGAGATGGGGACAAAGCTAAACCTTTACCGCTGCTACCACCTGCTCCCTCCCTGAGGTCCTTACCCATCTCCCTCCCACTTCATTCCATCTCTGTTTGTACTTGTAGTGTTTTGATTCATTCTTTATAAAACTATCTGCTTAAACCATTGAAATGTATTTATTCTGAGTACATCCTCCACACTTTCCATGTACTGAAATGTGAATATCAAATATATTGCCAAGTAGGTACTATAAAGTAACTATATCAAAGAATAAAAAATATGAGTCTCAAAAGGATACAACCACAGAACTAGTAAAACAAACCTTTGCTTTGGCTCCTGTCTGATCAGTTCATTTTTCTGGAGTGTGTTCAGCTGGATATTTTGAAGAACTGCCTTCTTCTTGGTTGATATGCATTCCATGCTGAAAAGTAACTACTATACTATATAGTATTATTTATATGAAGAAGATAACTGTTATTATCATACTTTTCCTTTTGATAATTAGCTACATCTTAGGAGTTCAAGCCTATTTTGAAACATGTGAACATGATGAAGTAGAAGTTCATTTTCAAATAAGAATAACATATAAAGTGATTAATTGGTAAATAAAAAAATTTAAAAGATCTGCTCCATACTAGGTGAATATGTTTTGCTTCATTTAACTGGATCCCAAACTCATGGCCAGGCAGCTGTTTCAGACCCAGAGTGACCCTACAGGACAGAGTGGAGCTGCCTTGTTAGGTTTCTGAGGTTGTAAATCTTGATGGGAATACAAAGTCTCATGTTTCTTCCATGGGGAGATTGGTGGCTTTGATCCGCTAACCTTGCGATTAATGCCCCCTCGTAGGCCACTGTGCCACCAGGGGTGCTCACTTGTGTCTAGTAATTATAAAAAGAAATATAAGTTTGTGTTTAGGTCGAATTTCCAAATCAAGATTCACAGAATGCAAACTTAGAAAAAAGAAAACTAAACATCACATGAAATATGTTCAACCTAAGAAATTAATGTACGAAAATGAAGCAAAACAATTATGTATAACATCAATCAATTCACCAAGAGAGTCATAGTAGGTATCTCTGAATTATTAAAATGTAAATTTGTAGATTTTTCTTCTTCTTATGCCTAAAAGGTAAACTTTCTTTCTTTCTTTTTAAAGTAAACTTTCAACCAACAAACCACCCCAATGAATGCTGTACCAGGTAAATGATGAGAAGTTACACATTTTTCTGGGATACTCTTTTTTTTGGGGGGAGGGGCATCACTGCCCTCTGGTGGTGGGAGTAGGAGGTCCAGCCTTTGCTCCTGTAGAGCCACTGCTGGAATTGAACCTCCATCCCAGTGGGCCACAGTCCCGTGCACAACCACTATGCCACCGGGGCTCAGTCCCAATACTCTTAAATCCAATCGGCACCACTCTTGCTAAAAAAAAAGGTGGGGGGAGAGTGCAGACACTGCTACAAAGACATGCATAAATATCAACTTTAAGGAAAATCAATCTTGATAGATTAAATTTACATGTTTGGCATAAGATTTTGAACTACAAATTAAAAATTAAGTTTCAAATTATGTTAATTTATGAATAGATCTTACTTCACTAACTGATTAAGATAACATTCCCTCTTTATTAATTCATAGGAAAAAATGATGTGAAAATAACATAATACACTAGAATAAAAAAGTAAAACAAATTTCATGGCCCTTAAGTGAAGTGCTTAGAGAGCTAATAGTGAAATTTTGATTAATACATGCTTGAAGAAAGAACATTATATAAATTATTAATAAAAACAAAAAGACAAACTTTACAAAAGGGAGAAATTATGACTGGAAAAACTTGTGTAAAATGCCATTAAAAAGAACTTAGAGACAAATAGTACCCATTAGAAGAAGATTAAAAACTTTATATAATGTATTATAGGGAAGCTTCCAAAAGCGTTTTTAGGGGGGAAGCAATTAAAATATAGAGGAATAGCTAAAAATT
>PVJH01046621.1:0-11736 GCA_004026705.1 Nesogale talazaci | reverse complement strand
ATTGACGCTGAGCTTGACTGCCCCTAATCTGACTAGCGCAAGTGGGAGGAAGGGGTCCTAAGATGGTCTGCTCTTTGCCCCTGGGGAGAGACAGAGCCAGTGGGGCCTGTCCTTGGGAGATTGGTAGATCTTTTAGAAGGTTACAGAAAGGCAAGTGGCTCCTGTAGAAATATTAACCACAGCCCTTGGGAACTGTGCAAACAGTAACTGTTTTTACATCAGTTGTCTCTTTGTCATTTCCAAATAGGATGTAAATGCCTTGGGAACGATGCCGTGGCTCACATTCTTGAGCTTCTGCACAACACGCATTTGCTTGTCGTGTGTTATTCTGCCTTTGTTTTAGTTTTAGACTGTGAGCTTCTGTAGGATTAGCTATCGATGCCTTGTTGTTGCGATGATGAAAAGGAGATTGATCGACAGCTCTGTCACTTGCGGCTTTAACTTTGTCTCTCTCTCTGCCATACCCAGGCTCAAAGCTGAAGGAGATCTTCGACAAGATTCACAGCTTGCTCTCTGGAAGACCTGTTCAATCTGCTGGACGCTCTGTGTCTGTCACACTTTCCCCACAGGGACTGGATTTTGTCCAGTACAAACTGGCAGAGAAGTTTGTGGTGAGACGCCTTGTTTCCAGAGTCATGGGGAGGAGGTTGGGGTATAATGTTTCAACCGCCCATAGTGACTGACAGTTTTCCTGTCTGTTTCCAGAAACAAGGAGAGGAGGAAGTGGCCTCTCATCACGAAGCAGCATTCCCCATTGCAGTTGTAGCATCTGGGGTCTGGGAGTTGCACCCCAAAGTGGGGGACCTCATCCTTGCGCACCTGCATCAGAAGTGTCCTTATTCTGTTCCTTTCTACCCACCTTTCAAGGAGGGCATGGCTTTGGAAGATTATCAGAGGTACAGTTGTTTTCTCCTCCCTGGAGCAATGAGACCTTTGAGTCGATTCCAACTCCTCGTCATCTTCCATGGGGGGTTTCGAGACTCTGCTTTGGGGCACAGTCAGCCTCATCTTTTCCCTGTGGAGCAGCCGGTCACTGTCAACTACCGACCTGACGCTGTTAGGTGTGGGTGGTGGTCAGGTGCTGCAGTGAGCCTGCAAGGTCATGAACTACTGCCCAGCCTGTGCCGTCTGCACAAGTGTCTTTTCTCTTGAGCCCAACAGTGTAGCGCCTGTGCCAATCCGTCCTGCCCAAACTCTTCCTCCTCTTCGCTTCCCCATCATTTTACCAAGCGTGATGTCCTTCTCCAGGCACTAGTCTTTCCTGACAACATGTCCCAGGACATGAGATAAAGTCTCACTGTCCTTGTCTCTGAGGAGCACGCTGGTGGCTGTACAGGTATGTTTGTTCTTTTGGGAGCCCATGGCGATATTCTTTGCCAGAACCGTCATTCAAATTCTTTGGTCCTTCGACTTTCACATTCATAAGAGGCTGTTAAAAGTAACATTGCAGGGCTGAGCCCCGGTGGCGTAAGTGGTTGAGTGCAGGACTGCGGCCCATGGGTTTGGCGGTTCAAATCCAGCGGTGGCTCTCAGGAGCAGTGCTGGGTAGCGCCC
Source organism: Nesogale talazaci (assembly GCA_004026705.1). Classification (NCBI taxonomy): domain Eukaryota; kingdom Metazoa; phylum Chordata; class Mammalia; order Afrosoricida; family Tenrecidae; genus Nesogale; species Nesogale talazaci. The sequence continues at coordinate 10,182 of PVJH01046621.1, read as the reverse complement.
ACGACCACCAGAGGCAGTGATGCCCCCCCCCCCCCAAACAAAACAAACATTGCTTGGGCCAGGTGCACCTTAGTCCTCAAAGTAATACCCTTACTTTGCACACTATAAAGAGGCTTTGCAGGACATTCACCTCGTAAAACGTGTCACTTAAAGCTCTTGATGGCCGCGTCCTTGAGAATTGATTTTTGGATCCAAGCAAGACAGAAATCTTTCGCAACTCTAATTGTCCCTCTGTTAATCAGGATGATACCTATTAGTACAACTGTGAAGATTTTGGTTTTCTCTACATTGAGCTATAATCCATACTAAATCCTTATCTTCATCAGCAAGTCCTTGAAGTCCTCCTGACTCTGAGCAAGCAAGGTTGTGTGAGCTGCATATCTCGGGTGGTTAATAAGCCTCCCTCCAGTCCTAATGCCACACTCTCCTTACGACACTTGATCTTAGCTAAAAGGCCGAGAAGCGATTGCCACATTCTTTTGTTTTTGGCATCACTGCTCTTCGGTGGTGGGAGCAGGAGGCCCAGCCCCACTGCTGGAATTGAACCTCCGTCCCAGAGGGCCGCAGTCCCGTGCACAACCACGACGCCACCGGGGCTCAGCCCCACATTCTTCTTATAATACAGCTTCTCTGATGATTTTCCCAGACTTTTTTCATGATACTATCGAATTTTCCCTCATTCTTTTTGTTGTTGTTGTTTTTGTTTTTTTGGGGGGGCAGGGGCCTCACTGCCCTGGGGGCAGTGGGAGACCCAGCCTTGCTCCTGGAGAGCTGCTGCTGGATTTGAACCGCCAAGCCAGTGGACTGCAGCCCCGCACTCAACCACTACACCACTGGGGCTCAGCCCGATAGTACGGAATTTTCTCAAGACAGTTGGAATAAGTTTGACGCACTCCTTTTCAGAGTTTGATCCCTGCAGTGTGCCCTTGTTCTGTGTCCACCACTGCCTCTGGATTCTTGCTAGTTGCTCCATGACCGACCACAGTGCGTGCAGTGCTCTGATTCCCCTTCTTCTCAGGACTGCCCATAGTTTGTATGGTCCACACAGTTAAATGCCTTAGCATTCTGCAGCCCACCAGGATGGAGGTTCAACTCCAGCAGCGGCCCTACAGGAGCAAAGATTGGGCCTCCTACTCCCACCACCAGAGGGCAGTGATGCCCAAAAAACAAAAACAAAAATGTCTTAGCATTGCCATCAAAGCACAAGCAGACATCTTTCTGATATCCTCGGCTTTCAGTCAAGATCCAGCTGATCAGCAGTGATAACCGCTGTTCCGCATCTTCTTCCGAATTCGGGTGAATCTCTGGCAGCCTGTGCTTAGCAGTGCCCAGACTCTCCCCCCACACAAGGGCTCCTTCGAGTATGATGGACGAAAAGAAATCAAATCGGAATTCATGCACTCCTCCCCACAGCTTCTTTTTCCTTTGACTGTTCTGTCAGCACACATTTTTGTGTGCTTTGGGCATTATGTAGCAGTCGTGACAGTGGAAGCCCTGATTGCGTATCGTGGTCACACGTTGCGCTGCCAAGCCCAAGGTCAGCAGTTTGAAGCACCGTCTCTCCCCCAGGAGAAAGCTGAGGCTCTCTACTCCCATAAAGCTGTGTAGCGTGGAAAAGAAAACCACAGGGGCAGTTCTACTCTGTCCTGAAGGGTCGCGACGAATTGGAATCAACTCGATGATTGTTTCTGTGTTTGTTTAAATATATACCAGTCCAGAACTTTATGCTAAGAGTTGATCCAAAATAGTAAAAATGTGGTTGGGGGAAAAAAAAAACGTGGTCTGTCTACCCTGAAGAATAGAGGAAAAAACATGATTGCATGATACTACAGAATGTATCCACCACCAACGTTCAGCAGCAGTGAGAGATCAAAGGACGTGTTGCTTTGGGTACGTCTGCTATTCAAGACCTTTTCAAAGTGTTGAAACGCGGGGCTGAGCCCCGGGGGCGTCGTGGTTGTGGCGGGTCTGGGGCCCACTGGGATGGAGGTTCAATTCCAGCTCCACAGGAGCAAAGGCTGGGCCTCCTACTCCCACCACCTGAGGGCAGTGATGTCCCCCCAAAAAAAACAAAGTGTTGAAAAGCAAGGCTGTCACTTTGAGAACTAAGATCCATCTGACCCAAGCCATGATGGAAGCTGTGTCTTCTGTTATGGTGACGTTTTTCAAGTCAAACATGCTTTCTAAAATTTTCAAACCATCATTTGTTGGCATTAAATTATCTAGCTTCAGACCAAAGGATATACACTGGTACATATAAGAACTGGAAACACAGATTCTAGGACAGATGAACCCCCTCAGGACCAGTGGAAAAGTGGCAATACTGGACAGGAGAAGGAGGGTGGGCTAGAAAGGAGAAACTGATCACAAGGTGTACATAGGACCTCCTCCCTGGGGGATGGACAACAGGAAAGTGGGTGAAGGGAGATGTCAGACAGTGTAAGAATGACAAAATAAGAATTATAAATCACCAAGGATTCGTGAGGAAGCGGGAATGAAAAGAGGGGAAAACATGAGCTGCTACTAAGGACTCAAGTAGAAAAATGTTTTGAGAAAAGTATCCATTCACCTTCAAGGTTTTATAATTGCACTGTTTGTTTTATCTATGTACAGGTTAAAATTACTGCTACGTTTGAGGACAAAAAATGTTTTGAGAATGATGATGGCAACCAACGTATAAATGTGTTTGACACTCGATGGATGTATGGATGGATTGTGATAAGATTGTACGGACCCCCCAATACAATGATTTTTTTTTTTATCAATGATTTTTAAAATTATCTGAAAAAAAGCTAGCTAGCTTTGTATTCGCACCTAATATATGAAGTTGTTGTGTAATGACTTTACCTTTCCTGGAATCATTCTAGTGTATATCGTATAACAATCCAGTAACCACACAGAAAGCTGGATTTTTAAAATGAGGTAAAAAATATTTTAGAAAAACTGCCACATTCAATAATTTACTGCCCCTGAAACTATACTTGAACCCACAGCAATACCAACAGGTAGTTGCTAATGAAATTTTTTTTTGGGGGGTGGAGGGCATCCTTCTGGTCGTCATGGGAGCTACCCAGCCTTATTCCTGGAGAGCTGCTGCTGGATTTGAACCGCCAGGTTCATCGGCTGCAGTCCCGCACTCAACCACTACGCCACCGAGGTGCAGCCCATAAAATTTTTATGGTAGTACAGGATGTTCTATAGTTTATTTCAGGCTGTTAGAGTTAATGCTCATCTTTATGTTTGTTCACATTTCTCTATTAATGGTACCATGTGCAATTTGTGTTTATAATAGGCTTATATATATTTTATGGTAATAAATGATAAAATATGTACATGTATCTTATAAATTCATGATATACCATCTTTTTCTTCATTTTTTGTTGTTCTTTCTTTTTTTTTTGAGGGGGGGGGTGCATCACTGCTCTTCTTTGGTGGGAATAGGAGGCCCAGCCCCACTGCTGGAATTGAACCTCCGTCCCAGTGGACCGCAGTCCCGCGCACAACCACTATGCCACCGGGGCTCAGCCCCTTATTTCTACACTATGCAGTGTGCCTGTGACTTTTTCAAATTGTTGTTAATCTCCAAAAAGTTTTCCAATGTATTTATTGTAAAACAACTCTCTATACATGGTCCCATTCAGTTCAAACTGTATTATTATTTTGTTTTGTTTTTTTGTTTTTCATTGCTCTCCGGCGGTGGGCGTAGGAGGCCCAGCCCCACTGCTGGAATTGAACCTCCATCCCAGTGGGCCGCAGTCCCGCGCACAACCACTACGCCACCGGGGCTCAGCCCTAAACTGTGTTATTATTAAAGGGTCAGCTGTATTTTACAAATGTCATCAGACAGAACAATGTGCTAATAATAATCTTAGAATTAGTATTGATAGAAAAAGAATTGTGGCAGTTGCACATTTCTCCTTGATGTGATTGAAATAATGGAATGATGTATATTAAATCCCTACTGATTAAAAATTTAAAGAACATTGTATTGGTCGTTGTCCCTTACAGCCGTGGACAGTCATCTCTGATCTGTTCCCCTTACTGTGGGCTTGTCACAAAGGATTTCTTCTTTCCACCTAGGATGCTCGGATACCAGGTAAAGGATTCCAAAGTGGAGCAGCAGGACAACTTCCTAAAACGCATGTCTGGGATGATCCGACTCTACGCCGCCATCATCCAGCTCCGGTGGCCATATGGAAACCAGCAAGAGGTTGGTAGAAAAGGCTTATCGGTGATAGCAAGAAGTTGGACCAGATTCTCTATTCGTGTCTCCACGTGCAGGAAAAGTCAACCTTATTCCAGACACGGTCGTCTAGTTTAATAATAATAAGTATGTTGCTACTCTGTAGATAGTCTTCACAGAAATTGTATTGATTATTAGGACACATCTTTAGGTCCTCAGAGTCACTTGTTCAAGGGCCCAGGACCAAGGATAAGAGGTATGCAAGGGAACTGTTTGCATATGAATTCAATAGAAGATCGCCGTGCTGCAGGGATCCTGTAAAGGATGTATGAGAACCAATGTACTGGCACATGTAAGAACAGAGTGCAGTTGGCTCGTAGTGCTCTGGACCTCTGGCAGCTCCTTAGTTGAAGCAAGCAAGAGCCCACGCCCCTGGGTAATTGCTAGAAGATGACATTAGGCATTTAAATCTCTGCATCAAATGAGGTCAAATCATGACCAAGTCTCTCTCCTCACAGATTCACCCTCATGGTTTAAACCACGGCTGGCGCTGGTTGGCACAGATCTTAAACATGGAGCCCCTGTCGGATGTGACAGCCACCCTGCTCTTTGACTTTCTGGAGGTGTGTGATGCAGTTCTATAAGAGCAAGCCAGTGGCTGACGCAGCAGAGGACCACTAGGTGACACGAAGAGGGAAACGCTCCAGAAATAGAGTCATACATTCCTTTGCCTTAAGACAAATTGAGCTTTTGCTTTTGCTTCCAACTCTGCTTTCCTTCTCTGTGTGGACGTCTTTAAATTGCAAGAAGAGATCTCAACTATGTGTTGTAGCGCAAGTGAAAAGGAGTTTGTTGTAGTAGTGGAGAAGTGACTTCCAGAATTAAGGTGTGCTCATTCGACTCTTAAAAAGGTCTCTAGGCTGAGCCCCGGTGGCGTAGTGGTTGTGCGTGGAACTGCGGCCCACTGGGATGGAGGGTCAATTCCAGCTCCACGGAGCAAAGGCTGGGCCTCTGACTCCCACCACCAGAGGGGCAGTGATGCCACACACAAAAAAAAGACTAGAATGACCAACACAGAATCTCTTTGGGCCCGTGCCCATGTGGCGTTTCAGAACTGCTTTCCCTATAGTAGACTTGCCTGTTACAGTTCTCTGCACACAGAGGAGGCGGCCACCCTAGACTGTGCCACTCTGAGGCTCACCCAGCTCACGAGAAGCTCCTGGACACAAAATATGACAAGGCAGCTGGAGTCAGTTCTCGCTCCTCTCCCAAACGCTGCACAGTCCTGTCTGCTTATGGAGGACTGTGCTGTAGGCTGGAGAGTTTTATGGAAAAGAGGCATTTATTAAAGAAGAAAGGCATGGGGCTGTGCCATAACAAGTCTGAAAACACATGGCCTATTATGCCAATAGCTGCTAGTCACCCTAATATTCCCTGCAGTCCCTGTGAACAGGGCTCCTGAAACCAGGAGGACATAGGTGATTGACCTCTATACTGACGGAACTTGGAGGTTTGTTACTATCTTTAGAAAGGTCGTTAGTCTGGATTGCGGTGAGAGTTATACGAGCCCCTAATAACATGATCAAAATTAATAAATGACCTGTCCAAAAAAAAAAAGGCCTTTATTCTGTCCAACCAAATAAAAATAGATACTTGAATTTGTCTTGAAATTTCTGAAACACCTGGCTTCACTGCCACGCTGGTCGCATGGCGTTGTCACCAGAGCGATACAGCGGTATTCTTCAGGAGAGTTAGTTTTCATTGCAACCCCTCGGTCGGCTAGCTCTGGCATTGTGGCCAAATTACTGTATAAAGGTGAGAGGCAAAGACTTGCCGTGGACGCCTCCATAGGAGTGTGCATTTTCATTTTTTGTCTGACAGTGTCCATCTTTATCTACAGGTGTGTGGCAATGCTCTCATGAAACAGTACCAGGTCCAGTTCTGGAAGATGCTGCTTCTCATCAAAGAAGACTACTTCCCCAGGTATCAGGCTTGTTGAGCAGCTAACAGCGGGTTCAACAGATAAAAGTCATGACTCAGGGGCTGAGCCCCGGTGGCGTAGTGGTTGTGCGCGGGACTGCGGCCCACTGGGACGGAGGTTCAATTCCAGCAATGGGGCTGGGCCTCCTCCTCCCACCGCCGGAGAGCAGTGATGCCCCCCCAAAAAAGTCATGACTCAGGCACCAGGTAACCTTGGGCGCTGTTGCTTACTATTTTTGACTCAGGTCATAATCTTCTATATTAATATGACAATTTCCTCTATATGATTATGACAGCTTCTTGGCCGCTTTTTTGATATATGAATGTATATTTTTAACTCTTAATGACAGTACTTTTTAAAGTATTATTGTCTAAACAAAAATAAACTCGGAATGTCTTGGATTAAGAAACCTAATAATTTTTATGACTCTTTTTATTTTCTAACTCCTTCACATAATAATTTGGAGTTTGACTTCTTGTAGTCATGCATTAAACCAGAATCAAGTCCTCTTAACAAATTAGTTCTAGAAACTGACTTATCAAAGTTTAGCTGTAGTCTGATATATAAACCCCTAAATACCTTCCTCTTTCCATTCATCTCTTTGGCGTTTTAAGTGGCAGGGGAGGGAGGCCTTAGCAAAATCCCTTCCTCCTGTCCCTTGAAAAGGGACAGTTTTCTAGTCCCTTATGTGTAAAGCTTGGGACCATTTGCGAAAGCAACCCCGACCTTGGTGTAAAAGACATCTCTGAGTCATTTGATCAACTGCTTCACTTCAGTTGTCAACCCAGAGTTGGCACTGCCACTCTCGGGGGACTTGGGAACAACCCCGATTGCGAAAAGCAGATCCCTACACTCTATCTTGGATTCTGGGCTACCATACACAAGTCCTTAATTGCTAGAGGGGAAAGTCTTTTTTTTTCTTTTCTTGAAAATGAGTCTTAAGCCAAATAAGAATGAGAACCTATGGTCTAGATCAGCAACGTATTTACCTCCCCTCAAATGATGGGTAGAATCACGTGTCTCTCTTCTCTTGATAGAATCGAAGCCATCACCAGCTCAGGACAGATGGGTTCCTTCATTCGCCTCAAACAGTTTTTAGAGGTAAGATGTCCTTACACCAGCCCACCGGCCCACGTTGCTGTCGGTCTGACACCACCTGTGTCTCCGAGGTCTTAGATATTCAAACTCTGATTGCCAGTGCCTTCGTTTTTCTAAGCCCTTTCATTTTGTCTATAATTCTCCTTTAACTTTTGCACTCGATCGTTCTTTCATGATTTTCCTTGTAAATGTAGGTAACTTGTAAATCTGTACCTTTCCCCGGTTACCTATTAGAAGCAGACTTAGCAGAAAATAATTCTCTTTTGTTTCTCTTTTCCTGACCAGAAATGTTTGCAGCGCAAGGAGATTCCTCTCCCCAAGGGCTTCCTGACCTCTTCTTTCTGGCGCTCCTGATGTGGGCGCCGTCACCCATCCTCCCCACGGTGTTGTTCCACATGCAAAGTGGCAATAAAAAAGCTCCTGGAGACAGCGCTAGTCGGGAGAAATCATGTCAGATTTGGAGTTCTGCTACTGTATGTTCTCGATTACTTGAACCTTGAGACCAGGAGAGTAGAATTTCATGGGTCACAAAATCGAGGAGTGCTCGTAGACGTGGGAGCTCCTCGTGGGGTTCACAGGGTAACAGAATCGATGGAATTGCCCTTTCTTGACTCACTGTGACTTAGGAGAAGAGTTGTCAGTGGAGGCATGTAGCACCCAGTGCCATCCTTTATTTCCCTTGTCTCTAGAATCTTTCAGAAACGAATTGATACCTTAACTATTTAATTGGGCAGAAGTGGGTCCGCCTCTTTCCCACTCCTCCCCACGTTCCCCACTCCTGTTCAAATGAATTTCCAGGAAAAGCAAAGACTCTTGTGGTCCCCGTAGAGATGTAACAATTTCAGTATAATTTAATAGTTGAGCCCTAAACCTGTACAAGTACGCGTGGGTTGTGGTTGGTTTGCCTTCCTCAGCTTGTCAAGGACTCGTAAACCCCAGGAAAAGGTGTGATGCAGAAAGACCTACCCAGACGCCATCAGGATGGCCAGTGCTTGGGACAAGGACTGTTCGCACACGTTCTGCTGGACTCACAAGTACTCTTCGCCTTCGTATTTTAGATACGGTCTCTTGAGTGCCAGGGATGCAGGTTCCATGTTTGTGTTTCAGTTTGCAGTAAGATGGGTTGAGATGGGGCTTTCAGCATTCTCTCAGACTTCAGCATCTATACACAATGAATCAGGGTTAAATACAGCCATGTAGGAGGAACTGAGAGCTGCATGATTATTTTTGACATGTTCTATGTAAGGAAAGATGATCAATTTGCCTGACTAGAGCGACAGAACACTTGGAGCTTGATTGCTCTGCTAAGAGATGAGATTTGTTGTGATTTTTTTATCAGAGGGCGCAACCATCGATCACTACATAGTGGGTGAGTGGGTGGGTGGGTGTGCACCAGTACTCCTGAAGGACTGGAACAATTCTGTGAATTGTTGACTGTGATGCCAAAAACTAAGTAATAAAGCTTGACCTTCTTTAAGCCCATTGTTGACGTAGAGTTGGTTTGGTATGATCAATTTCCTGTGCCTTGAGCTACTTAAATCACCAGAGGAATGGTAGTGCCTAAGAAGAGATATCGCCAGTGTTTTTTTCCATTTTTGTTTTGATCTTCACCTTGCTGATTTTTCTGTCATTCTGTTTTCTGGAACTATGCAACAATAAGTGACCCTATTTTAGCTAGCAGACATGATGATCTTAAATGTTTTAATGTAGATACAATGGAAAGAACACCGTGGAAGGAGTCAGGAGGCCTGTGCTCAATTCACTTGGGGGTTTTGTGGTCTTCAATAATTTACCTCAGTACCTCCATTTATAAAACAAAAGAATTGGATTAATCAAATCCCTAGATCAGTAGTTTTCAAATTGTTCTTTGTAGCATTGTGTGTGTAAGGGCCCAGCGATCTTAAGCCCATGGGGTCCCATATGGGGTCTTTGTATACGGATCCACTTCCGGGATCTACCCGAGTTTACAAACAGCACCATTTCCTAAGTGTATAATGCCAGGGAATAGATTGGAAAGCTTTGACTTAAGAAAGAAAGGGTATTGATTGTTGCATGAGTTCACGTGAGTACTACTGCCAGTCAACACGAGGATGCGTGTGCAAAGTCGGAAAACGACCCCTTCAATATACTGCTGCCTTCTGCCAGAATATTGTCCTATTAATAACTTAAAAATCGACAATTCGGCTGAGCCCTGGAGGCGTGGTTGTGTGCAGGACTGCGGCCCACAGGGTTGACAGTTCAAATCCAGCAGCAGCCCTCCAGGAGCAAGGCTGGGCTTCCTACTCCCACCAGGGCAGTGATGCCACACACACACACACACACACACACACACACACACTATACGATTCCAGTAGGTACATGGTAACCACTAGAATTGTGCAGTTAACATTTTGCACCACCATTACATGAGCCAAAGGGAGCCCCAGGGTCCTCTGCTATAGCATTCTTACTTAGTGTGCTGTCATTTGACTCATTTGCTGTCATGGATAAAATTCCACTGCTGAAAATGAAATGTGGCCAATCACTGGACAAAATGATCTCTAAAGGTGCTTCCATCATCCTGTAGAAAATGCTCCTGTCAGACTTGAATATTCTTTCTGTAGGCATATTTACTGATTTTGTATATACCATTTTTGTTTGTTTGTTTGTTTTGGGGCATCACTGCCCTCTGGTGGGAGTGGGAGGTCCAGCCTTGCTCCTGGAGAGCTGCTGCTGGATTTGAACCGCTAAGCCAGTGGGCCGCAGTCCTGCACTCAACCACTGCGCCACGGGGGCTCAGCCCCAGCATATACCATTTAATGTTCGGGTTTGGGTTTTTTTTTTTTTAATTTTATTGGGGGCTCTTACAGCTACTACAACATTCAGTACATCATTTGTATCAAGCACATTTGCACACATATTTCCACATACATTTCCCAAT
>PVJH01046620.1:0-11737 GCA_004026705.1 Nesogale talazaci | reverse complement strand
CTTTATGAGGAAACTTTTCTAAATTCTAAGTTTCCTGCAAGTTGGTGTTCTCAAACAAAAAGTTCAAACTCATTGCCATTGAGTAAAAGATTCTTACTCATGGTGAATCTACAGAACAAAATAGAATTGACCCTTTGAGTTTGTGTGACTTAAAGCGTTTCTGTTGCAGATAGCCTATCTTGCTCCCACAGAGACTGCGTCTGCAACCCACTGACTTTGTGGTTAGCAGCTGAATGAGTTGTCCAGTACACCATGAAGGCTCCTTTGGATTGCTTCCCTCAAATTGCCTCTGATCCTTCACCATGAAGACAGTGGCTGTTAGCTGTGAAGCTGTCATAGCACTTTCCTTGAGGTCAATGGATGGGGACTGATAGTGAAGATATTTTCTCTTCCTTTTGATTCTTTCACTTGCCCAGAAAATTATTCTAGAAATAGGCAAAGGTGGATATGTCTAACTAGGGTAAACATGCCAACACTCTCTACTGCCATCTTTTAAAAAAAATGCACTTTTTAAAAATCATTTTATTGGGGATTCATACAAGTCTTATCATGATCCAATACATACATTCATTGTAATGCAGTACCTTTGTACATTTGTTGCCATCATCATTCTCAAAACATCCTTCTTCTACTTTGACCTTGGTATCAGCTCCTCATATTTCTCCTCCCTCCCTGCAGCCCCTCCCTCATGAATCCTTAATAATTTACAAATTGTCATATTGTACACTATATGATTACCCACTTCCCTGTTGTCTGTAACCCAGGGAAAAGGCTATATGTAGATCCCTGCAATTGGTTCTTCCTTTCTACTCCACCTTCCCGCTACTCTCTCAGTATCACCACTCTCACCACTGGTCCTGAAGGAATCATCTCTCCTGGTTTTCCTCATGTTTCTGACTCCTGTGTACATCCCCTGGGCTAGCCAGGTTTGTAAGGTAGAATTGCAATCATGATATGGAGGGGAGGGGAGGGGAGAAAGCATTTAAGGTCTAGAGGAAACTTGCATATTTCATTGTTGCTACACTGTACCTTGACTGCCTCATCTGCCTGCAACCCTTCTGTAAGGGAATGTTGGGTCACCTACCAATAAGCTTGGGGTCCCCAAACTGTACTACCCCTCATTTATAATGATAAAATTTTAGTTCTTTGATGCCTGATCCCTGATCCCTTTGACACCTTGTGATCATATAGAGGCCAGTGTGTTTCTTCCATGTGGGCTTTGTTGCTTCTGAGCTAGAGGCTACTTGTTTACTTTCAATCCTTTAAGATCGCAGATGCTATATCTTTTGTTAGCTGGGCACCATCAACTTTCTTCACCACATTTTCTTATGCACACAATTGTTGTCAGTGATCATATCAGGAAGATGAACACACAGTGTTATGATTTTCAGTTCTTTTTGGTGGGGGAGGGGGGCATCACTTCCTCTGGTTGTCGTGGGCACTACTCAGTGCTGCTCCTGAGAGCTGCTGCTGGATTTGAACCGCCAAGCCTGTGGGCTGCTGTCCCGCACTCAACCACTTACGCCGCCGGGGCTCAGCCCTGATTTTTAGTTCTTTGATGCCTGATAACAGATCTCTTTAATGGCTCCAGGGGGACATGGGACATGGGACATGGGGAGGTGGGGGAAAGGAGGTGGGGTTGACCAACCCAGGGATAAGGGAACAGCAAGTGATTCAAAATCAGTGACAAGGTGGGTGTGAGAGACCTGATAGGGATTGATCAAAAGTAATGTAACAGAGAGAAATTACCGAAACCCAAATGATGACTGAGCATGATAGTGGAACCAGAGAAAAGTAGAAGGAAATAATGGAAAGAACTGGGGGGGGTGGTAAAAGGCATTTATAGTGGTCTCAAAACAGGCATGTGCATAGTTGAATATATTTATATATGTTGTTGGGGAAATAGATCTACATGCATCTACTTTTAGGGTTAGTATTTAGACAGCAGATGGACATTGTACCTCCACTCAAGTACTTCCTCAATGCAAGAACACTTTGTTCTATTAAATTGGCATTCCATGATGCTCACCTTCCTGACACATTCACTGAAGACAAATGTGTGCATGAGCAAATGTGGTGAAGAAAGCTGATGGTGCCTGACTATCATAAGATATAGCATCTGGGGTCTTACAGGCTTGAAAGTAAACAAGCAGCCCCCTAGCTCAGAAGAAACAAAGCCCACATTAAAGAAGAACACCAGCCTGTAAGGAAATACACTTATTAACAAATCTTTGTCCAAGTACAAAAGTTTCCATTTCATTTCACTTTCTTCTTGAGTAGAATTTGATTTTTTTAGTTGTCTCCCCATCTTTCATAATAAAAAATAAAATAATCTTCATATTTTTAAATTTTTCACAGTGAAATAATTTACATTTAAAATTGGGCAATTGTAATTATTTAGGACTGGTGTTTGTAACAAGGCTGTGCACTGGTCAATACAGTGTATTAAATGTTGACTTGTGCTAGTAGACTTCATATATCTTGACCTGCATTTCCCTATGCAATGTTATTGTTGATGGGTGGGGCCATTTAGTCAGTTCCAACGTTTAGTAACCCATGTAGAATAGAATGCACACATTCCATCATCACCATTATTCATGTAGTCACTGTGTCATCCTTTCTTGTCAAGTGTCTCCCTATTATTCGCTTTCCAACTACTTTATCAAGTATTACTTCCTTCTCCAGTGACTGGTCTCTCCCAACATGGCCCAGTTGTCTGAGACAGAGGCTCACCATCCTGCTGCTAAGAAACATTTGGGTTACACTTCTTCCAAGACATATATGATCATGTTTTGACCATCCATGTTACTTTTCAGTACTAGAAACCTGTAATTCAAATGACTCAATCCTGCATCAATCTTCCTTATTCAGTGTCCAACTTTCATATGCATGGGAGGGGATTGAAAATACCATGACTCAGATCAGACACACCTTACACCTCAATGTAACTTTCATGAACATCAGTATGGATCCACACATGATAAAATCCTTGGAAACTTCAACCTTTTCTCCATCTATCATAGTATTACCTATTGTCCAGTTGTATTTTGGTCTGCTTAAGCTTGATCATAATCCATACCGAGGACTTCAATCCTTGACCTTCATCATCCAGTGCTTCAAGTCCTCCTCACTTTCAGCAAACATGATTGTATCATCTGCATATCACAGGTAAGCCTTTCTCCAATCCTGAAGCCAAATTCATCTTCATATGAGCCAGCTTCTCTGATGATTTTGCTCTATATACTGATTGAACAAGTCTGGTAGCAGTATGCAATCTTGAAACACACCTGTCCTGATTAAGCCTTGCAGTATTCCCATGTTCTCTTCAATAACTACGTCCTGAACCATGTACAATTTCCAGATGAGCACAATAATTTTTTCTAGAATCCTCACTCTTCTGAAAGTTACCCATTGCTTGTTATGATCCATATGTCGAATGTTTTGGCATAGTTAATAAAGCACAAGTAAACATCTTTTCCATTTCCTCTGTTTTCAGCCACAATACACATCAGCAATGATATCCCTTGCTTCATGTCCTCTTCTGAATCTAGCCTGAAATCTAGCAGCTTCCTGGCAAAATATTGCTACAACTCTTTTGAATGATCTTTAGTAAAATTTTTCTTCATATGATCGCTATAATTTTGTTCTATAATTCGAGTATTCTATTAGATCACATTTCTTTGGGATGAGTATAAGTGTGGACATCTGCCAGTCGGTTGATCAAGGAGCTGCCTTCCAAATGTCCTAGTATAAAATGTGATTGTGCCCGTTGCTTCATCAGCTTGTTCACACATTTCAGCTGGTATTCCATCAATTCCTGGAGGCTTGTCCTTGGGTAGGAGCCTGGTGGTATAATAGTGAAATATGGGGCTGTTATTCATGTTTGTGGCATTTCAAAACCACCAGTAACTCCTTTGGAGGAAAGACTGGGCTTTCTACTCCAGGTGCAGTTTGTCTCTAAAACCCACAGGACTTCATTGAGTTAGCATTGACTCGATGGCAGTGAGTTTGGGTCTTTTGAGAGTTTTTGTTTTGGCTAATGCTCTCACTGCAGCTTGAACAACTTCCTTCAGCACCATTGATTCTTGCTCATAATACTACCTTCTGGAGTGGTAGTCTGTTTTATAGTGCTTTTGGTACAGTGACTGTGTGTATTTCCTTCATCTTCTTTCTATGCTTCCTGCATCATTCAATATTTTACCATGAAATCTTTCAAGATTGCAACTAGAGGCTTGGATTTTTTTTTTAGTTCTTTCAGTTTAACACATGGTGGCATCTTCCCCTTTTGGTTTTCTCATTCAAAGTATTTGACTATCCATTATGATATTTGCCTTTGTCTTCTCTATCTGTCCTTCAAAATTTTCTATCCAGCTCTTTGATGTCATCATTTCTTCCATTTGTTTTAACTACTCGATCATGAAAAACCAGCTTCAAATTCTCTCCTAACATCCACTTTGATCTTTTCTTTATTTCTTGTATGATTAATCACCTTTGATTTCTTAATGAATTACGCTCTTGATGTCCTCCCACAGCTCATAAAATCTTATGTTATTAGTGTTTAATGTAATAAATCTGTTCTGAGGTGTCCTCAAACTTCAATTAGGATTCATCATCATATTTTTGGATCTTTTGGACTTGTTTTAACTTGTTTTGGCTTCAACCTGAATTTATATTTGAGCAATGGACGGTCCATTCCACAGTCATCACCTGTCCTGGTTTTAGCTGACACTCATCTTCTCCAGGGTCGTTTATCACAGTTGTGGTTAATTTAATTTGCATGGATTCCATTTGGGGAAATCCATGTGCCTTTTAGTTTGTTGGAAAGAAGTTTTTTTCTATGAACAAAGTATTGGTTTCCCTATCATTCCATCTCCATCTTTGCATGTATCACCAATTTCGTATGCTCCAACTATGGTGCTCTTCCTTCCTCTCTGTTAACAACTTTGCATTCCAGTTGCCTATTAATAATGCATCTTGACTGCAAGATTTACCAATTCCCAACTAAAGTCATTAGTAGATTTCCCTAGTTTCTTCATCACTTGCTTTTTGGTACAGGCACAGTGGCGTGGCGTGGTTTCGCTGTGGACTATGATCCACATGGTTGGCAATTTGAAACCATCAGAAGTTCCTTAGGAGCAAGACTGGACTTTCTTCTCCCATAAAGAATTACACTTTGGGGAACCCTCTGGAGGTCGCTTTGAGTCACCATTGACTCAATGACAGCAAGTTTGGTTTGGGGGATCTCCTTTGGTTGGGACATAAATTATAATAGTAATTTTATTGATTGACAATAGTGTGCTTCATGATGGATATTACCATGTACTTTTTGACAGTGAATGTCACTCCATTCCTCTTATTTTTCTTATTGGCAGCATAGTAAATCATATAATTTTCTGCCTCAAAATGGCCAATATCATTTCAGCTCACTAATGTCTAGGATATCAATTCTAATATGTTCTGTTTTAGTTTAGGTGACTCCTAATTTTTCTAGGTTGATACATCACCCATTCCAAGTTCTGATTATTAACAGAACTTATTTCTGCAGCTGCTTCTCCTTACCTTGAGAAGATCCCAAAGTCTCCACTCCTACAGTCTTTACTGTCCCAAGTCCCAGGGTGGACTCCACTCTTGGGAATAACTGTATTGTAGTACATCCTAAATCATCATCCTAAATCATCACCCAATCATTCTATTGATAGGAATATTATTTTCACCAATGGGATAGTATCGTTGAGAAGATAATTTCACACAGGTTTAGGATTTATCATACTCTATTAACTGAGGGATTAGTGCATCTATCTATAAGTCATCTGTGACTGGCCACTAGGACACGTGTTGGGAGGGTTTGATATGTGGTAATACTTGTGACAACCCTCGTTTATTGAGACAGAACCTTGTCTGGTCTACTAACCCTTGTCACACAGAGGTAGAGTGGGAAACATGCAGATACAGTCAAACCTGGCTCACCATTTGTTGGGCACCCACAGAGCATTAAGTCCAAACCCACTCGTAGACTCATGGGCACAGTTTTCCTGGACTTTAAGTTAAGTATAGTTCGCATAGCGGAGTTTCAACTTATGTCTTGGCATGGCCTAAGTGTCTTAGGAGATCAGAGCCTATTGCCTGATTTGTCTCGCTTACATTGTTTGGATCACCAAAGGTTGATTAATTACCCTTGGCACTTATACGGTGAACAGGCATACCAAAAGAAAATCTAATCTACCCTCCAAAACTAGGACATTTGGATTTATGAAAAGACTTAAAAACAAAATTGAAATGTTAAAATATGTCACAATCTCTATAACAGAAACTTACCCAAGTCTTCCATAATGCTCCTTCAAAAGAATTGAATTTTCTGATAAGTTCTAGAGAGCCTGTTGAGTATTTCTCTGTAACCGCACTTCAATTCTATTCTATCATACACTGCTTAATGAGACCTACTTAGGATATAGGAGATAAACTTATCTAGTGTAGAGTTCCAAGAACTAAAGAAATAAAGCACTATAACATTAGCATGTCATATTTTTCTGCATTGTAGGATGTGCCGTGTAACCCATAATCCATCCTTTTATCTAAAAATATCGAAATATTAAATGGAAGCAGAGCAATGAACACAGAAATTCTCAGTAAAGGTGGTCATTGTTTTACTTACTAAAGTGTTTTCATTTGCTTCTCTCATTTTCCAAATTTTTGTTATAGACAAACTTGACATAGCTATTAGTACTATCTCACATGTTGTTGTAATTTCTTCTTGAGTTTTCTTTTTCTTGAGTCTTAGCTTCTGAAATATTTGTGGAGTCAGATATGCCTGTCCCTTAAATCATGGATTACATCCTATATGACCCAGTATCCCAATGTACTACCCAGGCTTGCAATAAATATACAAATCTCAGTATAGTTGTTGAAATATAATGGAATATTCAAAAATCCTAATTCGCCATATCACAAAATAAAAAGATATATTTATTCAATATTAGACACTGTCCTATCTGTTTGCTTATAAGGTGCCATTTAAAATTAATTAACAACCCATTGCAGTTAGATATATTATGAACTCTAATTCTTCATATAAAAAGGAAACTGAGGCACAGAGAAATTTAACAAAATGCCTAACGTCAAACATGAGTGGGAGTTCTAAAATTTGAACTTAGTCAGAAAGACTCCAGTGACCCTTAATCATTACTCATTGTGTTAAATTATCTGTATTGGGTGGTTTATGTGTCATGTATCTATACACATGTATGGAAGTTAATTAATAGGTATTAGATATATTCAGTATACATTTTTACATTAAAGGATTGAAAGAATATTGAGGCAAATTAATTGTCAATTTTGTGAAGGAATCTTATCACTGTCAAGTATAAGTTGTTTGTGACATGCTTCAAGAATTTTCTCTCTAATTAGGTATACACATTTTATATCTTTGCAGGCCCCCACAGCATTTTATTTTTATATTATTGGGTTGGTTGTTGTGGTGACATTTAGTTATTATTTACAGAAAATGATTTTTATTCCTAGCCTTGAGGTAGAACTGGAGAGGTATGTTATCACCCAAACATGAATAGTTGGAGCCCCTTCAAATTTACTTGTTTTGCAGTGGCAACACTAATCCTAATTATAGACTAGCAGATCCGTTCATACACTATTAGCTAGTGGTAGGTTTTTGTTTAGTAAAAAGACATATAGCACGACTTTTACATACAGGGTTTTTTAGCACCTTTCTTTGATACCATAATGCCAACTTCAATACCTGTCAAAGGACCAAGCAGAAAGCAGGGTGTAGACATGGAGTAGAAGAGCTTGGCAAGATAAGCCATTTGCTAAGCAACATGGAAATAATGTCTTTCCTCAGTTTGCATGGCAGTAGTTGATGTGCTACATACTCATTTAAGCAACAAAGGATAGTCTATTGCAAACAATTATTTGTGCTGAAGGAATAGAAATACTTGGAGATGAGAAATAGAAAAAGAGAGAAGTATAAGTACATTTTATGGCAAATAAATATGACTCATAGTCCAGGGTTCTTTAATTCAGATTCTGGTGGGAGCATTGTGCTGAACATTCCAATTAATATGTGTACTATGATATAAGCCCCTTACTTCCCAATCCAACTTATATTTATTATGGTTTCAATAAAATATAGCTTATTGGTCTTTTTCTTAGTTTAAAGGTAACTCTTGATTTTAAAACATACTATACAGCGATGGGAATTAAAACAGTCTGATACTGATAAAATAAGATATGTATAGACCAACACAATAAAATTGAGAGTCCAAAAATAAACCCATACATCTGTCATCATCTGATGTTTTGGTGGTGGTGGTGGTGGTGTTGTTGTTGCAAGGTTACTATTATATTGTCCATATGGTAGAAAAATCTCTTAAATAGTTTTGAGAAAATTGGATTTTTATAGGCAGAAAGAGGAAACCAGACCCAACCCTCACAACACCACAAACATAGATTGAAATGGATTTCTAAACGAAATGTGCAATACGAAACTGTAAAATCCTTACAATAAAATGCAGAGGAAAATATAGCCACAGATAGCAAAAAATAGATAAAGGAAACCTCATAAAAATTAAAACTTTTATTCATCAAAAGACTACAAAAACATAGAGGCAAGTCCAACACTTGGAGAATATTTTCAGAAACTATATGAACCTTATACCTGTAAGATCCAATGCACAGAGTCCCATAGATAGAGTAAAATTGATCCTTAGTATTTTGGAGACTATAAGTCTTTAGGAGGGAAGTTTAATTTTTCTTCCACAGGTGGATATGAACAACTGACTGGGTTATCACCCCAATGCTTAACTCTTCAGGGCTCCTGATAAAACTACATGATCCAGCAATATCATTACTAAGTATAGAATGAAGACTTAAACGTCAAGACCCAAACAAGTCTTGCATATCAATATTCATTGCAGTATTTCACACAATGTGCCAAACGTGAAAACAACTTAAATGCTCTTCCAGAGAGCATTGGATAAACAAAAATGTGGTACAGGCATATAGCAAAATGACATTCAGCAGGTGGGAGGGAAATGGTCAATACAAACAGCAATATAAATGCAACATGATGACATGTTAAATGAAATAAGAACATCAGAAAAGGACAAATATTGTCTGATTTCTCTTATCTAAGAGGAAAGGCAAGGGTAAATATATAAAGACAAAGTTTAGCCATGTTAGCAGAAGTGACAATGAGGAAGAAGGGGAAGTTAAATTTGATGAGAAAAATAATGAATTGGATAAAAGTATGACTTAATGTGACAGTTTGGTTTATGACGAAAACCTGGCCAACAGGAACACGTGAGATTAATCAGGCCAAAGTTTTCTTGGAGGGCTAAGTGATAAATGGGACCCCTCTCTCATTTCTTCCAGTGATTGGGCCAGCATGCTGTTGCTTTAATTAGTTCTGGTCTCAAACTGTTAGCTGCACTGTCGGTGTGCTAAACCAACCTCTGAATCTTGTAACTAGAGCTTGAGGCTCCTTGGAACATGCTTTACCGCACCGCTGGTGCATATATTGCTTGAGCTTGAAGCTGGTGGATCCTTTCAGCTTGAGTGGCTTGAGTTCCATATCCCATCAGGCCTGCTTCACTAAGCTCCCAAGCGACTGACTATTGCTGACCCACTCTGTCGTTTACTGCCTGTGAGCAGACTGACTCCTTGCCAGAGGGAGGACTCCACAGACTGCTCTGACGTGGAAATTGGGATCTCATCATCTTAAATTTTAAGTCAATCTCTTGACCTCAACTAGCTTCCAGCTAGTTGCTTTATAAAGCATATGAAATATTTCAAGATAAATATTTTTATGGAATGAATAGTAGCCAAGTACATTTAAAATTATGAGTCAGAGAGCAGGTCTCATCAAAAGAGCAGTCTCCAAGAGACTCTACTAAGTCAGTAGAGTGATCACCTTAGAAGGTTATGATGACGGGGCCACTTCTGAAGAAGAAGTATGGATGCATGATCTCAAAATGAACACTGTAATGATGAGAAGGTCAGGAAAGTTGTGCTGCGGAAAGTGTTCCCTGTCCCCACAATGCACCTGCTCATTTTTCAACAGCAAGCACCAAGGTCTGTCCAGTGAGAATGTCACTGGGAAAGGTATCTCTTCAGCCCTTCAGCCCTGGTCTTACCCATTCAGACTTCTTTTTGATCACTAAACTTAATGACTTGTTTTAAAGGAACACAATGTGACTCCCGCAAGAATGTCAAAACTGTGCAAATTGAATAGTGCAGAACTCTTTCTGAAAAGGTTAGAGAGAGGGAGCCATGGTCCTCAGAAGTATCTCAATGCAGAATGTGTCGAGAATCAATAGAATTCCCAAAACTATCCTCACTGGCCTCCAGTTGACTCTGTCTCCTAGCAACAAGGCAAAAACCACCCACCCCTGTGAGCATCTAAGACTGTGACTCTATATAGGATAGAAGCCCGGTCTATCTCACAGTATAGCTGGTGGTTTTGAACTTCTGCCCTGGTTGTTACCAGCCCAGAACATTACAACACAAGGATCTCTTCAAGAACCAATAGCTTCACATTTTCTTTGTTTTATAAAGTTTCTTTGATTTTATAGGGATGCATTCTGACTTACCTTCTTACACCTGTAAAGCATTGAATTGGACAAAGTTGTGTGTATACTTAAATATGCTTCTCTGTCCATTCCTCCCAACAACCCCCCACCTCAAAAAATAGCTGTTGAGTTTGCTTACGTACAACCCTAAATCTCATGAACTGTGATGCCTGGGTCAAGAGATTTTGGATCCTGGCTCATAAGACATCCTAGTTACATGGCCTAATCATATCATTTGTGCTTCTGTTCTTTAAGCACTACCTGGGATCTAAAAGCCTGTATGCTGCCATACAAGACACAACAACTAATTTATATTTGACTGATGCCATGGAGAAAGAAAGATGGTCAAAAATAGGAGAAGGACATGGAATGCATGAACAACTGCCTTCTTTGCCATGATACTAGAAACTAGATAGTGCTCCACTCTCATTGGATGCTTTAATCAGAGATTCCCTAGAAGTATTTTGATTAGCAAGTGGAAAATGAAAAAGAGAATTTCAATGGTCAAATTCAACCTTCGAGAGCAGTGGGTTCTCACCTTGTGGGTTGCGACCCCTTTGAGGGTCCAATGATCCTTTCACTGGGGTCACGTAAGACCGTGGGAAAAAGCATTAAACTTACATTATGATTCTTAACAGTAGCAAAATAGCAGGAATTAATTAGCAATGAAATAATTTTGTGGTTGAGGGTCAACACAACATGAGGAACTGTATTAAGGTGTCACAGAGTAAGGAAGGTTGAGAACCACTGTCTAGAACCATGGGGGCATGATACAGTCCAAAATTATTGTCCTGAGCTCATATATCAAAAGTCATCCTATATATTTCTAAAAACAAAAAATAGGTTAGCCTACCTAATATGGAATGTCTTCCTTGAGGGTTGTCCTCTCAAAATGTATCTGTGTGGAATCAGATTGACAACAGCAATTCTGAAAGGGGGACAATTCAATTTAAGTGTATGAGGGAGAAACAACTGAGAAAAATAAGGTGAAAATGCTATACGACTCCTAAGAATCAACATAACTGAATCATATGTAATCAACATATGTAATCAACATAACTGAAACATAGAGACTGGTGAATTGATGTGTGGTTGACCGTGTATTCTAATCAACCACAAAATACATCTTAAAATTTTAAAACAGTACAGGAAATAAA
>PVJH01046619.1:0-11738 GCA_004026705.1 Nesogale talazaci | reverse complement strand
GCTGGGTACTCATATGTGAGTGGACCCATGTAGAGACAGATAGAGGAGTGGTGCCTCAGTTCCTAGGCCATCAGAAATATGCTTTCTGATCCACGTGTCCTCAAATATTTTAAACAGGGGGCCAGTTCACTGTCCCTCAGATCATTGGAGGGCCAGAGGACTACGGTTTAAAAAAAAAAAAACAACTATGAACTGCCCCAGCCCGCGGGGCATTCGCAGCGTGGATCTCTGGGTCCGGAGCCTGGAAGACGAAGATGGGCAGGGGACGCGAAGAATGGAGGCAAGACAGGTTTCTGATCAAGCCTCGTTTATTGGGGCAAAACTCAGGGTATATAAAGCCAATGTTTACAGCTTATGTTAATGAGGTAGAGTCAACAGAGGCCAATCCTGGCCCAGTGCCAGATAAGGAAAAAACCCGCGCAAAAGGGGCTGTAGTCCTCAACTTGGTCCTGCACGTATGCTAATAGGGCATACAGGAGCAAAGTGGGGACCACCTAAAACAACCAATCACAAAGCTACAATATAGTCTAATGGACTAGAAGTTACAACATGTAAGCACCATAAAACAATACAAAGGTATAATAACTAAAATGTAACACAAAGCAAACAAGCTTATACAAAAGAGTAAAATATAAACTAAACATAAATGCCAGGAACGGATACAGAAAAAGGCTGGGTGTGTCCCAGCAAGAGATAGGTGTCCTTTGTGCATCTGGTGGTCTCTAACAAAGTCCTGGGGCGGTAGGGACTGTTTGCAGAGCAAACAATGGCCTCTGAATCCGGCTCTCCACAATGAACAAATTCACTGTGGGATAAGTCGGCTGCTAAGCAGGACAGCAGTGGTGGCAAAAACACCCAGCGGGCTGGATAAATATCCTCGGCAGACCGCATGTGGACCCCTGTTTGACTTAGGTGATTCCTGTGAAAAGGTCATTCAACTCCCAAAGGGGTCACAACCCACAGGTTAAGTACCACTGCTTTAGTGAAACTGTCAAAATCAGCGGAAGACATCTGTGTGTATCAGATTCCGAGTTCTTTATTCTTTTTTATATATCTGATGTCTACTCACTTGCCACTATCACTCAGCCTTGTTTATTATATCTATATAACCAATTGTACAGTGGAAAGATGGGCTTTTCTCACTTTATACTTTGTTGTTCTTATTTTAAGCAATAGGTTTATTTTCTTTCTGGTCTCCTTGTTCTATTTCTGATAGCAGTTTCCCAGCCTCTTATCTTCTTCTCTTTTTTGCCCTTTAGAGTAAGTGTTGACAATTTGTTCTCATGTAGATTTAAGAAGCATCTCAAAATAATAGTCACAGATAGTCATCTTGTAAACTTGGACGCTTCAGGAAAAATTCTAATTTTATTCCACATTGAACTTCTATGCTGTTAGGATTCATGTATTGTGGTTCTGATCAAAACAATTTATCCTAGTAGTCTTTTGCAATCTTGTCCTTATATGTTTAGAGTAGACTGGGTGATAGTTCAGATAGATTCTCAGTCTTGTAGAATAGTATCCTTTATGAAACCTTAATTTTCTTCATTCTCTTTTACTCCAGATTCATAGGTACCAATAGCAAGATCCTAGATGACTTCCACCCATTAATTTTCACACATTTGAGCCAACAGCTACAGACACTAGGTCAATACCTCTTGATGAGGTTGGTGTTTGCTTCTTTTTTGAATAAGCCAGTACTTTTTCGTGATAACGTGATGCCATTCTCCATACTGGTTCCTCTTTATAATCTTTCCAAAATACCCAGGAAGAACTCTCTCTATCCTCGCTACTATCCTCGCTAAACAGTCTGGTTGAAGATCTTTCAAGACATTTTTTTTTCTGAGAATAAAATATTTAGTATTCTTCAACAGCACAATTTTCATGCATCAATGCTTCTTTGATGTATTTACTCAACATCCAGTTTTTGCATTCACATGAAACAATTGAAAAATTCATGGCATGGATCAGGTACATTATCGTGCTCGTGGAGACATATTTTTAAGTGGTCATCTGCAGCAGAGTTACCATTTTATTACTTGATTACCACGTCCATGACATTGGGTTGTGGATCCAAGTAAAATAGAACCCTTAAGAACTTAAATAATCTATCTCTTCGCCTTGTGTTTGTTTATTGAGCCTGTAAAGAGGACTTCTGTTTTATGTTAATATGTAATCCACATTAAAAGCTGTTGTACTCAATTTTAGTTAGTAAATATTCCAAGTACTTTTCACTTGCAGAAAGCAAGGCTGTGTTACCTGCATGACAAATTGTCAATGGACAGTTCCCCAGACTCAATGTTTCATTCTCTGTCATGTTTTTGTTCTTATTAGATACCTTGGAGTCAGCTCTGATGCCTAATGACCCTTGTACAGTAGAACTCCATAATGTGAGGTCTTAATTCACACTCATCACTGTTCTTATGTCTGAGCCCATTGTGTCAATCCATCTTGTCGAGGGCCTTCCTTTTTTTCTTGCTGCCCTTCCACTTCACTAAACATGAAATCTTTCTCTACGGATTGGTTCTCCTGACAATATGTTCAAAGTGTAAAAGATAAAGTCTTGCCACCTTTGCTTCAAAGGAGCACGCTGCTCTGACATCTTCTAAGACAGATCAGTTTGCCCTTTCAGCAGTTCATGGTGCTTTCCATATTCTCCTCCAGCACCACCACTCAAATGCACCCACCTCCTGTGAGCTGTGAGCTTTTTGTAGCTGCTGTCCTCTGTGAAGACCCATGATGGTGCTGCTGGGGAAGTACTGCACTGATAAACCACCAGCCATTCCTCAGGAAAACTGGGAGGCTCCTTGATCCTGTGTACTTTAACAGTATCATTTCCTAAGAGTCAGCACATATCAAAGGCAGTGGGTATAGATTCATTTAATACCTATTTCTCAGAGATTTTCTTCTCAGTTGGTTTTGAATGTTATTAAATATGTATTCCTCTATATTTGGTTGTTGTATGTCAAAAACAGTCTATTCCCATCCATATTAACCCTCTGGACGACAAAATGAAACACTGCTTCATCTTTGCAATCCTTAAATTCTTCCTATTTTTCAGTCCACTTTTGCAGCCATTGTGTCATTTCATTTCATTGAGGGCTTTCCTCTTATTTGATGTCCCTCTTCTATATCAAATATGATGTACTTTTCCATGTGACTAATCTTTCATGACAACTTGCCCAAAGACTGCTAGATGAAATCTTGCCACCTTTGACTCTAGGGAGTACTCTGGCTGTACTTCTTCCAAGAGAGCTTAATTTGACCATTTACCATGACAATTTCAATGTTCTCCTCCAGCACCACAACCCAAATGCAGGGATTCTTCTTTAGTCTTCTTTATTCAATAATCAACGTTTACATATATATGAGGTGACTTAAAAAACCATGGCTGAGTAATATCCCAGTTTTTCAATACCCTTCAGAGGTCTTCTGCAATAGATTTACCTATTGTAATTCATCTTTTTGATCTCAACAGTTGCTTCCACGAGCATCGATTTTGGATAGAAGTTCTTAATATTTTCAAATATTTCCCCATTAGTGCTAGTGTTAAGTATTGGCTCATTTGAGAGAATTTTGGTCTTCTTTATAGTGAGTTATGATCTGCCCTGGATTGTAATCCTTGATCTTCATCAATAAGTCCTCAAGTCTACCTCAACTTCAGAAAACAAGATTGTGTCATATAATACATTGCTAATAAGACTTTCTCTAATCCTGATACTATATTTTTCTTCATATAAGCAGCTTCTCTGATTATTTTCTTAGCACATAGATGGAAAAAAATGATGAGAACTTTGAAGCACATCTCACAATTTTAAACCATGCAGACATACCTTGTTCTCTTTGCACAACTGCCTCTTTATTCACTTTGAAGTTCCACATGAGTATAATGAAGTGTTCTGAGTTTCTCATTCTTTTTATGGTTATCAAGAGTGTTTTTTCTCTTGATTTTCTTTTTTAAAAATGATCCACAAAAAAAAAATGATCCACACAATCAAATGCTTTTATGTGGTCAATAAAACACAAGCAAACATTTTCTCATATTTTATGCTTTCATCCAAGCTCCATCTTGCATCAGCAATGATATATGCACCTTGTTCCACATCATTTTCTGAATCTGATCTGAAACTGGCAGCTCCATGTCAGAGTACTGTTCCAACTGTTAGATATTCTTAAGCAAAAATGTACTTGCATGTGATATCAATGATATTGTTTAAGCATTCTATTGAATTACCCTTCTTTGGATAAATAGCAAGTTTCAGAATCTCCTCTGATATCATAGTGATCTCTTTCTTTCTTTCTTTCTTTCTTTCTTGTATTTTTAATGACCTTTTGCATGAAGGATGCTCTAGATTTCCTTCCACGGCTCATCAGGTTTTTTGTCATTAGTGTCCAATGTGTCAATTTTGAGATGGTCTCAAAATTTATCTGGGATAGAATCCAGGTCCTATTTTGGATTTGTTTTCATTTCCTTCACCCTTATCCTTAACTTATATATGAGAAATTAAGGAAACTGAAGTTCCACAGTAAGCCTCTGGCCTGCTCATACTAAGATTCACCATTTTTTTACCCACTGATATAGTCAATAACGTTTCTGTGTAAGTCATCTGGAGAAGTCCACATGTATAATTAATTACCTTTGTGTTGTTGAAAAAAACATTTGCTATGAACAAGTCATTGCTAGTTTTCAAAATTCTATCCTGGAATCTCCAGTTTTGTTTCTATCACCAAGTCCATAATTTTCAACTAATGCACCTTCCTTTTATTTCCAACCTTTGCATTACAACCACCAATAAGTGTCAATGGATCTTGCTTGATCAATTTATGACCAAATTCATTCAGAAATGACTGATTCAGGTGAATCAAATGATGTCTGATTCTGACATCAGACTTGTTCAATTGCTTCATTGCTAGCTTTTGTGGTTTTTATATAAAAGTGAATAATAGTTTCCATTGATGGGAATTCTGTAATAATGGATAGATATAATCCTATCATATACAGCATTGTACTTCATGATTACTTTTGCAATATTCTTTTTGTAGATGGATTCAAAGTTATTTCTCTTTATTGTGTTATTTCTTGCTTAGTAAATCTTACGATTTTCTGATTCATAATAACTAATCCATTTCAGCTCACTAATGTAAAGGATATTGATCATTATGTGATTCTTTGCATTTCTAAACACTTTCAATTTTCCTACTTTCATTCTGTGATAGTTACATAATCTGCCATCTATATGAAAGGATTAAGAGTGAAGGGGTTGGGGTTTAGCTTGTCAATCAAGTCACAGGTTGATGACCTCATTTGAAGGCACTAAGCAGATAAATAGCCCACTTAAGGTGAGAAACAGGCTTACTCCCTGGGAGACATTGCAGTTGACCAGACACATGGAGCTATGTTAGTGGCCTGAGTTGAAGAAGCTAGGTGGAGATTGCTGCCAGCACTGAGATGCTTATAATCCCATAGGATTCAGAAGACTTCCCACCCACTGTCTTGTAATTTTCATGCATTCAGTGTCATTGCATATATTTCATGAGTCTGAAGAGAACTTTATAGATTAGTATCAGAATATGGTTTAATATTGAACTTACGAACTTGATTTGACCTGACTAGGACTTTTTTAAATGTACAATTACTCTTTGTATAAAGCTCTTTCTTTTTTTGAATCATTTTGCTGGGGGTTCATACAACGCTTTTCACAATACATAAATACATATATTGCGTGAAGAACCTTCACATGCCTGCTGCCCTCATTATTTTCCAAATATCCACTTTTCCACTTGAGCCCTTAATATGAGCTTCTCATCCCTTCCCCTCCATTCTTGCTCCCTCCTCCCCCCACCAGCCCTCTATACCTTACGAATTATTATCATTTTTTTTCATATCTTACACTGCCTGACATCTCTTTGTAGTTGGTTCTCTCTCTCTACATCACCTTTCCTCCACCTATTCAGTAGCTCCACTCTCACCACTGACCCCAAGGGGTTCATCTGTCTTGGGTTCCCTGTATTTCCAACTCCCCTCTCTACCAGTGTACCTCCCCCAGTCCAGCTGGATTTGTAAGGTAGAGTTGTGACCATGAGAGTTGAGAGAGGAAGCTTTCAGGAACTAGAGTAAAGTTTTATGCTTCATCGTCACTTTGAGTGTCCTGACTCCTCCTCACGACTCCCCTGTAAGGGGGTGTCAAATCTTTCTTATACACATATGAGTATCTATGAATTTGTTTCTCTATTCTACTCAGACTATTAGTACAATACCTTTCACAGTCCAAATCCCAATTATTAGATTTGGAAACTGTTTCTTCTTACATTGAGATTTGCACAAGAGCAAAAGAACATCTCAAAGATTCCACTCTCAAAGGCTTTACTAATTCATGTCACCAAAGTCAACTCCACTCAGAAAGAAGCTCCACCTCTGTCACATTTGGAATGCCCTCTGACCCAAGGCTCCCTTCCTCCAGCCCTTCCTCTGACAATGCTTTGATTCCATTCATTAGGCCTTCAGTAGCTGACAATTGTTTTGAAATGTGTTCAGGAAGTTTTCAGTAGCTCTCTCCTCCTAGTAAGGACCCCCGTCCTTCTTGGTTGTCTGTGCTCATTCTGACATCTTGGCTGAAACTTGTTCACTTTGAGTGACACTGTCAGCATTGGAAATATCTGTGACCTTGCTTTTCCACCATCACAGTAACATATTAGCCACCATGGTAGTACAAACTGAGAGGCTAGTGGTGGACTTTAGATCAATATTTAAGTGTCCATAGGAGTACCCTGTGAAGGAAGGTGAAAGTCAGGAACTCTATATTTATTTACAGAGTGTTAGACTACTCAGGTAGTGCTCATAAACATTTTTTGACAACTTGGCATGAAAGAAACTTACTCAATTTGGGCACTAATTGGGAAGAAAATGGTCAAGAAGATAGATCTAAGTGGAGGAAAAACAGGGCAATGTGCTATCTAAAATTCCACCAACAGTATAGCTTATTTTCTATTATAAACATTAAAACTTCAGTGCTTGATTCTAATGCAATGTTATTGCAGGAATGTGCACTTGTTTATTTTGTTTGGTAAATAAATATATACAAAGCTACAATATAGTTAAATCATCCTTTGACATTACACAGCATGCTTCATGTGCAGTAGCTGCTCACTTTCCATTGGACCACTAACACCTACCGTAAATGCATATTTCCTACATAAAATGAATATGTGTTGTTGAGAGAAAAAGGAAATAATATATGCTGATATATTCTTTGTGTTTTTGCTTCTCTGTACTTCATTTTGTGTTGGCATTATTATGAAGATCATTGATTGTCTTTAACACATAGATTTGTATCTTAAGAACAGTGAACAGTCATACTTGGAATTTAAAAAAATATCTCTTCCTCATATCAGGCAGTTGACAGGGTCCCCAAACTCTTAAATCAAGTCTATGAATTTTAAAAAATTTTATTATCAAATGAACAAACTAGAAATTACAATCATAAAGCTCTGTCTGTGATTACTATAATAAATCTTGCTCATGAGAAAAAAAGTTATTCTATTTCTAGAGCTCAATGCACATCAAGGATGCTCTATCAAGTGTTACTTTAAATATTGCTATTATTTTTTGAGATTTTCCAGCCTAGATATATGAAAAATTGATTACTTCTTTAATTCTTCTTTCCTCTTTTATTTTTATTCTGCTTTCAGGGAGTAATAACCAATTCAAGTTAATTAAGCACAGTATTAATATTTTAATTAATAAAATATGTTTTACCTATTTTATATATCTTATAGTATTTACAGAAGCATATACATGTATGCATGTATGTGTATACATGTACATATGCACACATATATGGCAGCCACAAGAAACTGATGAGATTCTCAGCTTCTGTACAACTGAAGAGTCTCAGAAGCCCTACTTAGGAGTCTCTAGGATCAGGGTAGACTATTCTAGACTAGTTTAGTTAAATACACATATGCATATGTGCACTTGTGCACCCATGTGTTTACTAAACATCTATTTCTTTTCTACTATAGATTGAAATTTAATCCAGTAATATTGAATATAATTAAAAATACTTATAAGGATTTCCTTGTACATGAGTTTGTATGCATGCAGAAAGAGTTAACATGCAAGGAGAGGAACAAGAATGAAGTTAGAAAAGTTTGATCTTGTCAGTTTATATTACAGGGTAATTGAGTGAGTCTTTTTATCTGCCATCTTCCATCAAAAGCCTCATTAGCTTTTAAGATCTCTTGCCAGATTCTAAAAGACAATCTGAAGTAATGATAGATGTGATTTGATGCAGAGTGAACAGAATTTATAAAGTAAGGTCATTCCTTCTAAATCTCTCTTTCAGGGCTTGCACATAAATATGATGGATTTTATTTTTAGTTATACTGAATTCAATAGGATGGTATTTTATTAACCATTGGTAATTTCAAAATGAAATAATTTTCAACTGGGGAAAATTCATTGAGTTGAAAATAAGCTAAATTTGAAATATAGTAGGTGAGGTTGAAAAAAATATATTGGGTGATTCCAACTGCTTTTACAGATCAAGTATTGTAGTCAGTCAAGAAAATAACCATATCTGCAAGATGCAGACTTCAAACCGGTTACTTAATAAAAATCTTTAGGTGAAATTGCTGGGTTTGGGGGTAGCTTTCCCTTACAATCCCCAAGTACATCGATATCCAAGCCAACAGAAATACCAGTGTCATTGGGTCCACTTCACCTCAGAGAGACCATACAGGATAGAGGAGAACTGCCCTTTGGCTTTGCAAGGTTGTCAGTATTTTACACGAGCTAACAGTATTACCTTTCTCCTTCCAGCAGCTGGTGGGTTTGAACTGTGGACCCTGCAGGTTAGCAGCCTCCCTCACAGCTCACCACACAAGGTGGGCTCCTTAAAGTATATATACCAGATCCCAGAGTTCTGAAAAATAGAGGACAATAAAAGTACAGATGAAAACATGGGCAATGGTTGCAGCTTCCGTTCCACTTATTAATCACGTAGAAATTCCAAACAAACACTAACCCAAAGTCCCGCTAGTAAACACATGCCTCCTCTTAGCGACCCTGATGGCAGGACAGCGTAAAGCTGTACCCGTGAGTTTCTGTGAAGGCAGCTTTACTACAGGAATAGAAACCTTCTTCTTTTCCTGCTTACCAGCTGCTGATTTCTACTTATGGACCTTGCAGTTTTCAGCCCAACTCTGATCTACAACACCACAAAGGCACCTTCTATATGGGGAAGAGTTGTTAATCATTGTTTTTCTCTCTTCTCCAGGGATTACTTTTTACTTAATGAACTATTCAAATGGATGCTTACTATTAGTGTGTATCAGTGTGTGTATGTGTGTGTGTGTATGATTCTTCCATGTATTCCTAAGAGAGCAAAGGAATGTTTTTTTATATTCAGATTTATCCTATTCAATAAGTCAATTTCTCTCTCATATCTTGCCATATTCTTTCTTCATTTTCCTCTTGTTCTTTTTCACTTCTTTCTCCTTTTCTCTTTTCTCTTCCTCTCCTCTTCCTTTTTCTCCCTATGTTTGTCCTTATCTCACCTCTTTTTTCTTACACTGTTCAAATGAAAAAGAAATCTGTCCTTTTCATCTACTTAATATTTTGTTTGATTGGTTGAATAATGGTGACAACTATTCAAATTCCTTTATTTTATCCATATTTCAATCATTTGGCCAAGTAAATTTTCCCTGAGAATGGGTCATAGATCTGCATGTGTTAGTAAGTTTGGGCTAGGATTGCATGTTCTTATTCCTATGGACACAAACCTTTTCCGGTCACCTTTCACTTTTTGAAAAGACATTAATATACAATTAAATAAAACAAAACTTGAAGTTCCATAACTTGATGTTGTTGTTGTTACGTGCCACCCCATCAGTTCCAAAGCAAAACATCACCACAGACACCAGAGCATGTGCCCGCCCAGCCCAGGGCCCTCGCCACAGTGTGCTGACTCTTGCTCTCCTTGTCGCAGCCGCTGTCTCCCTCCTTCCCAGTGAGGGTCCTGCTCTTCCTCACTGCCCCCCCACACACACCTTACCACGCACGGTGCTTCTCTCCTGAGAGCAGGTCCACACGACCCCTGTGTCTAAGGAGCATTTCATCTATGTTTCTTTTAAAAAGTGTTTTACTTTATGGACACTTTATAGCTTCATGAACACTTACCTAGCACCACAACACAAAGATAGTGGTTAAGCTGGGTTCTATAGAGGAAGAAAAATAATACCTGACTTGAATGATATCATATTATATCCTATCATATATAAAGTATACATACATACATATCATATATACTTGTGGATAGGTTGAGTTTTCCAACACTTGTGGATAGGTTGAGTTTTCCAACACACTTTATGTAGTGTTTGGGATAAAATTAGGTGCCTTGGCTGATATTCAGGCTGATATACACGAGTGTATACAGTATATATCAGAGCTATGGGAGTCGTTTTATATATACACATATATATTTGTAGAGGTAATTAAATCCAATCTAGTTCAGAATGATGAGTCAGGTATGAAGCTGGAAACATTATTTCACTAGCTGACAGAGTTTATGAACCAGGAATCAGGAAGATGAACCTGGGAACAGGAAGACCATGGGTTGGTGGATCCAGAATCAGATGAAGGGAAGGTCAGCAGGCCAGAGTCAGATGACTCCACGGTGGGCAGGCAACATCACAGTCTGCTGTTTGATTCTAGGGATGACAGGCAATATGACAGACTGTCGGCTCAAGTCCAAAGACCAAGCAGCGGATGAAACAGTTGCAGCAAGAAGAGACAAACCTTCCCAGAGAGTCTGTGCAAATAAAAGTGCACATACTTCTGAGAAACCTACCTTGATATTGCATCAGCTATATAACCTTAGTCTTGAATAAGGAGTGCTTGCACCTCCTTTACCCTCTCAGAACTGCTTTGTTTGTCACAGCATGTCCCATCATAGTTTTCAGCCACCATCTCTCAGATTTCCCAAATAAAAGATTCTACATGCATCATGTCATCATTTAGTCAATCAGCATGATTTCCCAAAGGAGAGTTAGACAGTTAACATTCCTGGAAATAAATTACAGCATATATCAGCGAGTTAGCGTGGTACTAAGGTAAAACATTAAACTGCACTTTCTACACCTAGATAAAATTAAAGGAATGTTATTGTTATAGGAAAACACATTTGGCATACAAGAACTATAAGCCAGAGTGCGGAGGACTGTTCAGATTTTCTCCTGTAAAGAGAACATAACTATATGGCAGCTGTTGCCATGGGACACACCATATGATTCAGATTGTAATAACTCACTGCTAGAATCTTGAAACCATCTGATGGCAGCACAGAGCGATTAAAACAAGGTAATTAGGTGACAGATATGCACTGTGTTAGTCCTGCTGCGTGTGCCTTTGGCAGCTGGCGTCGATCATCTTGCCACTTCTCCCAGGAAGAGGGTGCTCCAGTCATGGCAGTGGAGAGCACCTTCAAATCAGAGCATCTAGAAGTTGTTTTTAAATGATGGCATTTCTTAAGTATGTACATGTTGGTAAACTGTAAACAGTCTGAATATCCTTTCTCATCTAGAACACTTAACATATATTCTCATATAAAAGGCCAAGTTTTATTAATTGAAATTATTTTAAAATTATAATGTTTGGAGCATAGAATTTTGCGTTCTGAGTTTGACTTGGTTAAACTATGAGATGCCTCAAACAAAGAAAGGTCTAAGCATAAAGTAGCTTC
>PVJH01046618.1:0-11735 GCA_004026705.1 Nesogale talazaci | reverse complement strand
GAGAAGCGAGTGGAATGTTACCAAGAGCTTGGGTTTGGGGCTGCTGTGTGAAAGCACCAGCCGCTTCTGCAGAGAAAGACGAGGTGCGCTCCCAGAAAGAGCTGGAGTCTCGGAGCTGCGTGGAGGCAGTTCTGCCCTGCCTGCTAGGTGGAGCCCGAGTTGTCAGGGCAGGAAGTTTGGGTTTGAGGATAAGCCCAGTGGCTGTGAATCCATTCCATTTCTTGAGAACCTGCAGGACAGGATAGTGCAAGCTCCCTCCCTGTGGTCTCCGGGTGGAAAGCTTGACAGGAGCAGACCCCCCACCCTTCCACAGAGGGAGGAGGGGCTGCAAACGAGCGGCTCAGCGCTTACCCCCTGCGCCACCCAGATTTCTGTCCCTCGGTGCCGTGTCACCCTGTGTGACAGTTCCATGGGGAGACTCCTAGGGAATTTTCCAGGCATCCAGGAAAATGGGCGCTTTTTATGCATTCTCCTTCTCTGACAGGCGTGGTGTACTCTGCACAAATGTGCTCTAGAACTTTCTACCTCCTCTCTCAGGAGGTGCTGTCTTCGAGTCCCGCCCCCTCCTCACAGGTGGCTCTGGGGCTGGGGCAGGGCCAGGCAGTGTTGCCCACTGTTGTTGTGGGCCTGGGTCGCTTTGAGTGGAAGCCGACTGGCCAGCCCCTGGTAACAATAGATTTCTGCCCTGCTGTTTCCTGGCCATTTCACGTGTGATCCCAGCAAGAAGGAACACTTTTGTTCTACGGTTTAAGAGCTGTGGTGTCACACATTGAGGAGGGTGTGGGTGTGGGTGGTGGTTATGCCGATTCTCACCATTTGGCTTGTGATTTACTAGGAAGAAGAAATTAGAAGCCAAAGTAAAGAAGCTGGAAGGTAACTAACTAACTTGCTTGTTATTCGGTCCATGGAAATGGCTTACAGCTGCACAGATGCTTGCGTTTTGGGGTCTAGTGGTCGAGGTCTGTCCTGGTGACCTCAGGCGAGCCCTGATGCCTGATTAAGAGCTGTGCTAGGAATACCAAGGCGTGGTGCGCTCCCGTCACATGCCAGGCCTCCGGGCCCACTCTGCACCATTGCGTGGTCTGCGTGCCCACCTCATGTGGTGTGCACCCCTAGCGTTTTGCTCAAACGCCGACGTTCTCAGTCGCTGCATTCACAGAGATGGCACATGCTGGCTCTACAAATGCGCAGAATTTGGTCTTGTGGCTGGACACCCTGGGGCATACTCCTCTTTCCTAAAGAGAGGCAGTGGGTGGCAAAGCGCCGGCCTCTGCCGAAGTGCCAAGGTGGGAACTCCACCCGCAGCCTCCCAGATAGCACCCACTCTGCAGGAGAGTGGGGCATTTCTTCCCAAGCCTGTCCATTCTGCTGTCCGCACAAGTCGGGCCCCTTCCAGGGGCCTTGGGACTGGGACCCTGGTGAGCCTATGGCTGTGTGTCTACCAGAAATGTGAGGCTCCTTCTCTCTGCTCAGACCTTGGTGTGAACTGTGAGGGGGAATTCCCCCAGGGAGTTTGTAAAGCCCCTGTGGTTCTCTCAAACTTTCAGGCTGCCAGTGCATGTGACTAAGATCAGCCAGGAGACCTTGTTCTTCCCTCTCTGGGAATCTTTGGCCTGGGATTTCTGAGCCTGGGCAGGGGAGGATTCTTAACGACTTCTGCCAATGTGAGAATCTGTGGTTGGTGGTTTAAAAATAAAGGCGTCACTGTGCCCTACCACTGCAGACATGCTGAAGGCGCAGCAACTTTATGAAGAGGGCTTCTTCACTGCTTAGGAAGTAAGTGACTAGCGGCAGGAGTGGAGTTGTAAACACTTTTCCCCTCTCCCTCTCCCCCTCCCCCCCCCACCTTTTTCTCTATCCATTTCATGGCACATCTGGGTAAAGAGGCTGCTTTCAAGCAAATCCAGGACTTCAAACAGCTGAGAAATGAAAAGAAAGTGCTGGAGAAGGAATATAAACAGACCCAGGTAATGGATTGCTTTCCCAGATCCAGACCCCTGTCCTGCTCTCTCTACTGTCCTGGGCCCTACCAATCTCGCATGTAGATGGTCAACCTTGTCTGTGAGAATGGCCAGGCGCCCTGTGTCTTGCGCAGAATAGCAGTGCCTACAGCAGTGGTTCTCAACCTGTGGCTTGAGACCCCTTTGTGGCTCGAGCGAAGGTGCCTCCCTCGTTTGTTGTAACATGATCGGTATTTTCTTTAACAGGAAAAGCTCGATGAATTTTCCAAACAAAAACAGGAGAAGGGTGAGTGTCCCATCAGTGCTTGCTAAGTTGCGTGTCCTGGGTGCTGTGTGAATGTTGGTGCCGTTGTAACCCTTGCTCTCCCCTGTGTTTCTAGAGCTGAGGCACACTGGGACCCAGATTTCAAGTGATTCCCATGGCAACATAGACAAAAGTGAGTACAGTGGTCTCTCCTGTGATCGTCAGTGTGTCACTGATGCTTTCGGGATGGTGCCACTGTGGCGTGTCATTGGGACATGCCAGATATGCCTTGAGCAAGCCCATCTACGTGACCGTGTTCGCCGCCGCCATGCGCATTATTACCATGCATTTTCGCCTGTATCGCCGTCTGTATTGCCTGTTGTTTTGCCATGTGTGCTACCATGTACGTTACCTTGTATATTGCCACCTATGTGATTGTGACCATCATCACATACAGTGCCATGTGTAGGACCATCAGTACTGTGTACATTATCGTGTGTGCACTCCTGTGCATGTTACCCACATGCATTACCACTACCTGTCTCACAACATCATCACCTGTATATCTGTGTGGTACCACATAGACCACCACACATATTGCCACACATTGTGTCTGTGTGTCACCACCTGTTACCATCTGTGTCTGCACATTATATTCATACCTAGACAATAACCCATTGAGAATCAAACCATGAGAAAGGCTGGGTCTCCAAATGGCCACGTGGTGCCTTTAGAGAACTGAGGGGAGGGCCTGGCTATTCCGAAACAGAACAGAAGGCGAGGGGACGGGGGGCTTGTTTTCTCGCCTCTGGGGCCTAGAACCTCCAGGTGGCTGTTGGGTGCCTGTGGAAAGGTTTCCCTGCGAGACTGCAGCTGCGTGGGTGTCTTGACTTTTCCGAGAACAAGGGAAGTAAGGAGGGCAGGGGATGGGGAAGGGAGGGGTTTGTTGGAGCTTTTCCATTTCTGCTAGGTCACAGGAAACCTTGTCCAGGAGGAAGAGAGCAAGGTGGGGTTCGGTTCGGTTCGGTCCGGTCCGGTCAGGTCTGAGTGCAAACGTGCCATCAGAACTGTGCCCCACAGCGTTCCAGTGGCCGGGTTTCTCTGATGCAGCTTTTGTTCCCATAGGTACTGGGTGAAAGGCCCTACAGTTCCTAGAAAATGTCTACGGGGTTTTTCATTCCAAACCTGAACAGAAAATTGATGCAGGAGGCTTCTGTAAAAACTGGGGGCTAAAAAGGAGGCTTATTGGTGAGCCACGTAAGCCCACAGTGGCACGTGTGTGTCTTCACAGTGATGTACACACAGTCTATCCCCAACCCACTCTAAGGCCAGCCCTACCCTGGCTCAAACCAGGTGACGCCACCAGTGTTGGACTCGCTCACGCGAGCGTGCAGCTGCACAAGGCCTGGGTAAGACTGAGAGGTGCAGCCAGAGAGAGCTGAGCGCACAGACCAGTCGCGGGGGGCTCCTGTGTCGGGGACCCTTCCTGACCACACAGGAGAGAGAGCATGTAGCTGCTTTCCCCTTGCCTGTGGGCGTGCTTAAGGTTACTTAGGCCTGGGCTGTTGACTGCTAGACTGCCAGTCTGAAACAGAGCAGCTGGGGGTTGAATTTGGGGGCGATCCTAAGTGTGCTCCGAGTTCTCTTCAGTCCTTTCAGACCCTCGCCCTGCCCACGTGTGGCCGAGCCTGCCGCCTACAGCATGTGCTTCCTCCTCTTCCTCCCCCTCCCAGAGAAAGTCAAGCTGCTGCTGAAGGAGCTCTGGCTGTGCATCAACGCCACTCAGGGACTCCCCGGTGCGGACCACATGCCAGGTGAGGGCGGGCTGGGGACCGGTCTCAGGCAATGCCTGTTCTGCCTGCGAGTGGCCTCCCAGTGAAGTCACTTCATGTGATTTTCCATGTTTGACAGCAGCGGCTACCCCAGAGAATTCAGAGGACCTGGAAGGACAGACTGCAGAGTTGCTCCAGACAGGTACATGCAGGTGGCTGCAAGGGTGAACGTTCCCTCAGCGAGTGGACAGCGCGGTGGGGGCACCTGCCGGGTGCCGGCTCCCTCTGCAGGGGGGGATTCACTGGGTCCTTCAGCTGACTTCACAAGCCTGCGCCCCTGTGAGGCGTGCGAGCTGGTCGCCCCTGGACCTTTGCTGGCTTGTCTGAAGAGCTGCGTGGTTGTCGGTGAGGCTTCAAGTGCTCCGTCTTAGTCCGCAGGCTGTTGTCCGCCCTGAGCCAGTGGATCCCCTAGAGCAGCGGCTTTCCACCTTCCTCATGCCAGACCCTTTGATACAGTTCCTCGTGCTGTGGTCACTGCCCCACCCCAACCATGACATTATTTTTGTTTGTTTGTATT
Organism: Nesogale talazaci; assembly: GCA_004026705.1. Classification (NCBI taxonomy): domain Eukaryota; kingdom Metazoa; phylum Chordata; class Mammalia; order Afrosoricida; family Tenrecidae; genus Nesogale; species Nesogale talazaci. The sequence goes on along the minus strand of PVJH01046618.1, from coordinate 7,181 downwards.
TTTATTTTGGGGGGGGGGAGGGGGCATCACTGCTCTGTGGTGACCGTGGGAGCTACCCAGCGCTGCTCCTGAGAGCTGCCGCTGGATTTGCCCACAGGGCGCAGTCCCGCACTCAGCCGCTTACACCACCGGGACTCAGCCCGAAATTATTTTGTTGTTCTTCCTTAATTGTAATTTTGCTGCTATTATGAATCGGTGACCTTATGAAAGGACAGTTTGATCCCCAAAGGGGGCGCGACCTGCAGGTTGAGAACCGCTGCTTGAGAGCTCCCTGGCATGAGGGAGAGGCTGGATAAGGACCACACTGTGGGAGCCACTGAATGTGGCAGGTGATGGGATTTAATTTTAATTCATGCACCTTATGTGGCACAATTCTCTCATCTGGTCACTTGTACTTAAAATATAAAAAAAAAAATTAAAAATCCCCTTTTCATTGTGCACATTAGGATGCATTTTCATCCTGTAAGTGTCTCAGGTACTCATGGTTCCTTCTTACTCGGCCTGAGTAGACAGATGCAGAGAGCCCATGGAAGCTGGGATGCTGTCACCCCTGCAGTACGGCCCCCCCGGGACTCCTGACACACAGACGGGCTCAGCCGTCAGACTGGCCCTGGGCATTCGTGGCGACTTCTCTCCATATGAAGACAATGCGGGCAATGAGCAGCCAGGGCAAGCAGGGTCCTGGAGGAAACCCAGCCCTCCCGAGGCTGCAGTGCCCTGGCCAAGTGACGAGGACCAGACCCTGGACTTTAATGACCCATCTCTCGATGAGGACCTGCAGGCAGCCATTGACTTCTTCAAGCTGCCCCCGCCGCTGCTATCTCCAGTGCCCTCACCCCCTCCAGTGCCATCGCCCCAGGCGGGACTCTCCCCTTCATGCGCACCCGTGAGTTCAGCCCTCGCACAGTGTGTTCTCTGTCGGTCACAGGCCCAGGCACAGACCACTCGGGAAAATCCATTCTGTTCCCTCGTTTTCCCAGGAACATGTGGAAGCCCCTCATTTGAGTATTGGCTTTTCACTGAGGGGCAGTTGCAAGGAGCCCTCAGGGTGCCGTGGGCTGCACGATGGGGTGCTAGCCACAAGGTCAGTAGTTCAGACCCACCGGCCTCTTGTACAGATGAGTGCCTCAGAAAGCCCGGCCACTGCTGCCCCCCCACAGTGGACCCCAGGGGCTGTTCTTACTTGTGTGTTGTTCTTGGGCTGGCTTTTGCCTTTTCCCCTACATCTTACCTACTTTCCCATTCTGAGTGCCTGGTATTCGGTTCTTGGTGCCCCACGGCCTGAAGGAGACATGGAGGGGATGTGCCAGAGAGCAGCATTGTCAGCCCAGCCCCTCTCAGATGCAGGGAGTTCTTGTGTTCGGCTGTGCTGGTGTGTGTGTGTGTGTGTGTGTGTGTGTGTGTGTGTGCGCGCGCGCGCGCAGTTCAGTGACTGACACAACTCCAGACCCATGGGGGTGGGGGGGAAAGGAGTAGTTCTTGGCACACTTGCCCCTTGCCCATGAAGTGGCGGTGAGCGAGTCCCAGACCTGAGTGTGTGCACGCGGCGCGCTATAAGGCTTGCTGGGTGGGCAGAGTGGGCGTGGCCGGCTAGTGGCTGCAGGAGAATAGATGGTTGCTCAGCTGTGCCGGCTCTCCCGGCAAAGCAGGCTGGGCTGTCATCTTAGCATCTTAGCCAGCAGGCACTGGCCGCTCCAGCAGTGAGGACTGCTGGTCCCATGTTCAGGGAAAGGCACTGGCACAGCAAGCTCGGTGGGGCAGGGTCAGCTGGGAAAGGCCAGCCCGTATATTCCATGGCATTTAGACCTGGAGCCCAACAGTTGAAGCAGCGGGACTGGTTGCCATGGTGCCGTGAGGTTCTGGGGGCCAGCCGGCTGGTTAAGTTCAATCAGTGAGGTGAGGCTTTCAGGGAGATGGAGGAGGAGGGGCTCACACTGGACAGGAAGCAGTGTGTCGTGATTGCATGGTGACGGCGGGAGGCATAAAGCAGGGAGGCAGTGAGGAAGCAGAAGGCCCTCCAGGAGCTAGCTGGACACTGGCTGGCGCCCTGCATGTGAGCCCAGAGCAAGTGTGAGGCTGGCCCAGCCCGGGCCCGTGTTTCCTCCTGCTGGGCAGTCAGGGAGTGTCAGACCCTCTGCACGCACTGAGCACTGGGTCTCGGGATGGGGCTTGGCAGACGTGGGGAGTGATGGGAGGAGAGTCGCGGTTTGGGGGGGGGGGAGAATCTCCAGGTGGGACTGGGAGGGGCTTTGGGAGCCATGGCTGTTTGTGGGTTAGAGCTGGTGGGCTGAGGCCTAGGAAAAGGAAGAACACCCTGGTCCTGAGCTTCTGTGGGTTCGAACCGTCCACCTTCTGGCTAACAGTTCAGCTTGCCCCTCAGTGTCACCAGGCCTCTGTTGGGGGCCGGGGTGGGGTGGAGTGTTCTTAGAAAGCCTGCAGCTTGTGTGCACACTGCACGGACACTAGTGTCCATGCTTGTTGAACTGATCTGACACCCTGCCCCGTCTCCTCTGCAGGGGGCCTACTTGGGTGCTTACACCGACTCCAGTGAGGAGGACTCAGCACAGCCACAGCACTCAGCTGGCTCCACAGTAGAAGACAAGGCCGCCATGCCGCAGAACTACTTTGGCTCCTTCATGAGGAGTGAGGGGAGCAGCACCCCATTGAAGCCACCGTCGCCCCAGGAAGTGCTGCCGGCATCCGAGGGGAGCAGGACGGTCAGAACGGGGTCAGCAACGCTGCAACAGCTGCCCCCTGAGGCTGCAGAACCATTGAGGCGAGAGGCCGCCACGTCCCCGCTGTGTGCCCCACAGAGAGGTGCTGCGGGGTGGCAGGCAGAGGCCGGTGAGTTGGACAAGGCCGTGCAGACCGAGGACTCAGACAAGGCTGTGCAGACCGAGGACCTGGCGCCCGGACGTCCCAGTTGGCCGGCGTGGCCTCGCTCGCCTGCCCTCAGCCAGAGGCCTTTGCGGGGCCTGCTCGAGTCTGGAAAGCAGAGCCTACTGTCCGAGCTGACCAGGCAGGCTCTGGCTAGTGAGATGGCGTCGGAGTCAGAGCGCGTGCGAACCATCTCGGAGCTCTTCCACCAAGTGTCCCAGGAGCTGGAAAAGGGGTCAGAGGCCAGGCAGGGGCTGGGCTGCAGGGGGACACCCGAGTCAGAAGAAGGTGGTTCAGGACAAATGTCGGGGCTGGACGTGGATGTGGACGTGGACATGGACGTGGACGTGGATGTGGACATGAGCATTTCACCCTCCTCTCCCTCAGGGGCACTATCTCTCTGTAGTGCCCTCCAGTCCTCCTCTGAGGACGATGACGACAACAATAAGGATGACAGTGATGTGCCAGATGGGCCTAAGGGAGCCTTCCCGGAAGAGCCCTGTGCCCCGCAGAGAACGGTTCTCTCGGGGTCCAGCCTGGGCAGTCTGCAGTCAGAGACCGTGCCCCAGTGCTCTGTGGGAGGGAGGGAGCTGGGCAGCAGTGGCCATGCTCTGAGCCCCGAGACGGGGACCTCTCATCTCCACAGCCCAAGTGGCCCCTTGCAAGAAGGGGCAAACACGGTCAGACAGGTCCATTCGCATTCTCAGCCCATGTGCTTGAAAGCCGCGAGGGACAGACTCCGTGAGCTCACAGGTGCAGACTCCGGGCGCCCGGTCCACACGATGGCCCCGGCCCGGGTGGCAACTGCTCAGAGCTCATCCTGGCACCATAGTGATTTCCTGAGAAACATAGAAGGGAGCCTGAAAGCTGCTTTGACTCGCGGGCAGGAGGCCACCTCATCCCTGGGAACCAGGGGTTCCACACCCAGACCCGAACCTCCTCGAGACTCAAGCCGCCCCTGGCAGGTCAGGCCTGCCTCGCTGCTGCTGCTGCCTAATCAAGTCTCTGTCATCACCAAACAAGCCAGACTCGAGACCAGTGCAGCCTCCGGACACCTCCACCTGCCGGGGCGGGAGGCCCCACCAGCCGAAGAAAGCCCCAGGGCCGGGCCTGGCTCCCTGGACCCAGCCCCTGCCCCTACACCTGCCCGTGGGCCTGCGCAGGCGCCTGGACCCTGGGATGGTGGAAGGGCGCTCCCAAAAGGCCAGGAGGCAGCCTCTACACCTGCCGCTTCCCCTGGGGACTCCACCCCCCAGCCACAGTTCAATTCAGATTCCGACAGTAGCCTTATACCGGGAGAAAACTCTCCTTGTTCCACAAGCAGTAGGTTATCTTTCTCCCTTGAAAACATCCCCGCCCTGAGTCCAGCCCAGGAGGAACTGCAGAAACAGAGACTCTCCCCTCTCCCCCCTCTAAATGCAGACGTGCCTGGACTAGCCCCCTGGTCGCCTTCCTCCAGTGAGCAGCCCAGCAGGGACTTGGGCAGCACCTGCAGCCAGACCCCAGCCGCCTCGGGTGGCGCTCCTGGCACCACACCCGGTAGTGACGGGTCTCCACGGCCGGGCTGCAGAGCGCCGAGCAGACACACGTCTCCCCTGGCGCTTGTGCAGGAGGAGGAAGAGGCCCCCGCCCGCAGCCGGCAGCGTTGCACCCCCGAGCCCTCGGGCTGCTTTCGAGACAGAGCAGTGGAGGACACGGAGAGCGAGGGCCTCAGCTGCAGTGAGGGGGAGAGCGAGGCTGGAGCCCTGCTGGGTGCTGGACAGCCAGGCCCAGCAGACGGAGGCCCGGCTGAGGCAGCAAGCGGCCCTGCGCCCGCCAGCCAGCCTTGCGTGGAAGTGGGCCACCTGACGTCCGCTCTGCAGGAAGTGAACATCAGCGCCCTTTGCGACATCGACCAACTCTCCACGTCCGAGGTCGTCCGCTTCCTAGAAAGCTGTCAGTTAAGGGATTACAGCTCAGGGGATTCCTTTTCCGAATGTTCCAGTAAAGGAGTCCTGAATCTGGAAGGGGCCAAAGAGTCCCGTGAAGGAGAGGCATCGGGCGAGCAGAGCAGCCTGCCACCCGATGGAGAGGAGGGTCCCGCAGAGCGGGCCAGCTCTGAGGAGGGCCTCCCCATGTGTCCTGCAGACACCCTCTCCGAGGTCCTCACCAGCATCCTGCACGAGCAGTATGGTGATGCGACTGGGCAGGCAGCGGCTGAGGCACTAACCCCTGACACGTCCCAGCCTACAGCTGCCTCGCGGGAGGGGGCGACTCCCGCACAGCCAGCTGCAGTTCCCCTTCCGAAACTGGCAGTGTCTCTGCAGGAAGTGGGGACAGCTCCCCCACAGGAAGAGGTGGCAGTGCCCCCACAGGAAGCAGTGCCTCCCCCACTGGAAGAGGCGGCAGCTCCCCCACAGGAGGCAGTGCCTCCCCCTCAGGAACAGGCGGCAGTGCCTCCCCCTCAGGAAGAGTCGGCAGTGCCCCCACAGGAAGAGGCAGCCGCTCCCCTGCAGGAAGAGGCAGCCGCTCCCCTGCAGGAAGTGGCGGCGACTCCCCAGCAGGAAGAGGAGGCAGCTCCCCCACAGGAAGAGGTCGCAGCTCCTCCAAAAGAGGCAGCTCTCCCACAGGAAGAAGCTCACTGCCCCTCAAACGCTCACTGCCCCTCCCATGTGCTAGAGCTGCCACCACTGGCAAGCCTCGGCCCCCCCACCAGTCCTCTGGCCGGCGCCGCTTCTGATGGTGAGGGCGGGTTGGACGCCCTCGGAGACTCGCTGCTGTCAGCAGTGACCTCAGAAGTGATCAGCGTACTCATAAACGCAGGCCACAACCTAGTCATCGGCAGTGGGGATCAGTGGACAGTCATAAACAGTGTGGCGGTGCTGCCAGGCCTGGACCAGGTCTTTCTGTGTGACACCCCCGGGGGCCCCCAGATTCCTCCAGATCAGGAAGGACTGGAAGCTGTTTCCCCTGTGAAGTACCCAGAAGACCCTGGGGCTGGAGCCCTACCAAAGGAGCCTGGGTGCAGCAGCCCCCAGCCCTGCAACCGGGAGGCGGTGGCCAGCATCGGACCAGGTACCAACTTTGACAAGAGCCGCCTGCGCCTCCGGCCTGTCCGGCCCAGTGTCCGAATCAGCGCACAGATCTACAGTCCGGACTTCGAGTCTCAGGCCGTCGCATCCGACCACACATACTATAACTCCAGGCTGGAGCCGAACAGCAGGAACAGAAGCCGCTCCAAGCTTTCCGCTAAGGATCAGCCAGGCAAGGCGGTGAAGGCCTCAGTGCCCAGCAGGGCTGATGGCTCCCAGAGTGACAGTGCTCCTTTGTCATCAGGGCAAGCGGTTAGTTCTAAGCCTCAGAAAAGCCCTGTCCAAGCCGTCCTTGCCAATGCAGACACATCCACTCCGCCCGAGGGGTCTGCCTTGCCCGAAACCACCTCTGACCCGTTGAGTAAAATAATGCAGGAGGTGGGCCCCCCGCTCCCCCCACTTCTGGCACCCCTGATCGCGACCCCACCAAGGACTTCACAGCCGGTCTCTCCACTGCACTCGACCTGCAGCCCCTTCTCGCCAGCCTCCTCGCCAGTCTCCCTGCTCCGCGAAGTGCCGCTCTCCCCCACTGTATCGCCCATGTCCGAATCGGCCCGGCCCACCCCTCCACCCTTAGCCTCTCTGTCACCCTGCACGGCACCGCCCAGGGAGAGGGAGGTGCACTCCCCGCTGCAGTTCTGCGCGGCGAGACCAAAGCACGCACTCCCCGTGCCTGGCCGCCTTCCCCCCATGGCGCCCAGCCCCACCACGTTGGGGGGCGCCCAGGAGAACTCCGTGAAGATCCTGGACACCATGTACCCAGAGCTGTCCGCTCGGGCCCGCACCCTGCACATCCTCAAAGGGGGCCTCCAGCTCAGCAGCGGGCCGTCGGCTGAGGCCACCTCCCTGCGCGGCCCCCTCGCCGCCGCTGCCAGCTTCAAGGCCATCACCTCCGAGTCCACGGCCTTTGTGAAGCCCGGGGGCGGTGCCAGTGCAGACTGCAGCCAAGAGCAGGCAAAGGCCCCGGGGCCTCCCCAGGACGCCGGCGCCAAAAGGATGCTGTCCCTGACCGCCCCACGCAGCACCAAGAGGCTCCGCCTGGACATTGGGCCCCTCACTTCCGAAACCACCGGGGCGGCAGGGACAGAAGGGGCGGGCCCAAGCCTCTGCAAGACCACCCAAGCGATGCCAGCCCTCGGGGAGGGAAGCTGCTTGGCAGGGGCAGCGGCTCCCCAGGCCCTCTCCAAACCCCGAGAGACCGTGGAGACACATGACAAGACCATCGCCAGCGCC